>JAHBCN010008707.1:0-37711 GCA_019359885.1 Listronotus oregonensis | reverse complement strand
CCAATTTTCAAAAAAAATTTAAAAATTTCCCAAAGAAATTAAATTAAAATATATGTTAATGGTTAAAAACAAATAAAAAAAAAAAAAATATATATATATATATATAAAAAGTTGTAATATCTTACTGAAAGGGCCCGATGTTTTCCTTTAATTAACCCCTTGGTTTCTTTTTTTTCGCTAAACCCTCGTTACACCCCTTTTGATAAGTTCCGTAAGGCAGGCGAAACGGGGTCTGGGGGGAGAGTGTCATAGTGCGGCAAAGTAAACGGGTTGGGCTGCTGTCTTAAAACGGAGTTACGTTTTTTTCCCCAAAAAGGGGGAATTTTTTATTCTTTTTTTCCACTTTTTAATTACCCCCCGGAAAAAAACCGGGGGATGCGACTCTGTTGAATGGTTTCGGTACGGCATCAAAAAATGGGTTTTATTTTTTGAAAGGAACGATGTTTGTCTTTAAGTAGACCGGTTTTTTGTTGTTCGCTAAACACTCGTTCCCCCTTTTGATGGGTTTCCAAGGCAAGGCAAAAAACGCGTCTGGGGGGGGTGTCATGGTGAACAGAAAAAGAAAAACAGGTTGTCTCCCAACTTCTTAAAACGGGTTACGTTTTTTTATACACCAAGAAAGTGGGGAATTTTTTTTCCCTTTTTTTCCACATTTTAATTAAAACTCCATTTAAAATCTGCTGAATGTGATTTTGTAGGCACGAAAGTAAAATTTTATATCTTACTCCGGCAACGATGTTTGTTTTTGTAGACACTTGGTTTCTGTTGTTCCAAACATGTTTTGCCCTTTTATAAGTTCCCTTTGGGGGGGCGAAACCCCGTCTGGGGGGAAAATTCATAGTGAACAGCAAAATAAACGGTTGTTTTTTTAACTGTTTAAAACAGGTTGGGGTTTTGTATACACCCAAAACGAGGGGGTTTTATTCCCATTTTTTTTTTTTTAAAAAAAAATATATATATATATATATATATATATATATATATATATATATATATATATATATATATATATATATATATATATACCCAGAAATTGAACCGCACTAACTTAATCTTTGAGCAACGCCAAAATCAAACGATATATCAATAGCATGCTCGTGGTCTTCAATTTTTGCGAATTGCAAAATCTTAAATTAAAGTCAATTTTCCGCTTCTCACATTTCAAATATTACGAAACGCAAAAAAAGTGACCTCTTGGACAACTGATATTTTTTTAAGTCGACCAATAAGAATCCGTCAATTTTCCTCCCCCTAGATTTTAAATATTGCGAATCCAAAAAGCTTAAGAATAGAAAGCTCCTACAATTGACACATTTGAAATCGACCAATCAGAACAAGTTTCGCAAATCGCAAATCGCATTTCGCAAATCCATTTCGCAAGCATATGAACTACGCTTACAGGCTTCCAAATGCCAAGTACACCAGCATTTGAAAGAGAATGATTACCAAAAAAACTAAATTATTGCAATTGGTTTTTTAAATATGCATAACATGAACAATAATTTCCACTATAATCTTAATTTTTCTGACGAAAGACGATTTATAATTTGGGTCTATTTAATCGAAATAATACCCAGTATTGGGCTAAAGAAAATCGTGATAGACGGTGCTACCAAGAATAATTTGGTTTTAACTTTTACTTAGGAGTACCTAATTGGCATAAGAATAATCGGACCTATAATTTTCTATGTTTCATTAACGCTCGAGGGATATTTGGAATTTTTACAAACAGAAGTTGAAGGTTTTCTGCAAGAATTACCTCCTGATGTGGGTAGTGGGTCAAGCAATTTTTCAGCAAGATGGCGCCCAGGCGCATAACGCAAGAATTACAGTTGATTATTTATTATTATTATTATTTTGAAATGTTTGGTGAACATCGGATTGGTACAAATGGTTCAATTAGGTGGCCTCCAAGATCACCCGATCCCAAGGGTGGTAAACTTAACAAGGAGTGCTCGATTTATACTATTTGTCCGCAGATGAGCTTATGTTTGTGACGTCACCGGATTGCCCAGAAGGTAGATTTATTTTATTAATTTTTGTTAAATATTCAACTTTTAAAAACTATTTTGGTTATGCACTTACTATTAGAACTGTAATGTATAATATTTTAAAAAATTAAGACTTCATACTACTTGTAAACAAAACAAACAGGCAAACGGATTACGTCACAAATACCGAATTGACATTTAAATTGGCGTATATGGGCTTAAATGGGATCGAGCACTCCTTGTTAAGTTTATCACCCTTGACCCGATCCTACCCCGCTCGATTTTTTATATGAAATTACCTTAAGGCCGGCCGCATACATAAAACTTTTTAGTTGAGCAACTGTTTAGTCGAGTTGCGTGCTCGTGCGATTTTTATGACGACCAAACAGTTTAGTCGCCGAAGGTGCGCATACAGTCAATTCAGTCGCTATCAATTTATGTACTTGTTTAAATAGCCGCCGGACGACTGTTTAGTTGAGCGTATGCGCACTCCAATACATGGCAATACTCATTGAACCGTCGCGATAGTTGCGCGACTGATTAATCAAAAGGCGATCGATGTGGTTTTACGACTATTTAGTCGAACAACTATCTAGTTGCTAATATCGCACCTACTACATTTCCATATACTTTTATCGTGCGACTAAACAGTTTCGACTAAAAGTTGCATGTATGCGGCCGGCCTAAGGCAAATGTTTATAAAACTAAACTCCAGTAGTAGATCAAGAACACTTAGGCCGGCCGCATACATACAACTTTTTAGTTGGGCAACTGTTTAGTCGAATTGCGTGCTTGAGCGGATTTTTATGACGACCAAACAGTTTAGTCGCCGAAGGTGCGCATACAGTCAATTCAGTCGCTATCGATTTATGTACTTGTTTGAATAGCCGCTGGACGACTGTTTAGTTGAACGTATGCGCACTCCAATACATGGCAATACTCATTGAACCTTCGCGATAGTTGCGCGACTGATTAATCAAATGGCGATCGATGTGGTTTTACGACTATTTAGTCGAACAACTATCTAGTTGCTAATATGCGCACCTACATTACATTCCCATATACTTTTAACGTGCGACTAAACAGTTGCTCGACTAAAAGTTGCATGTATGCGGCCGGCCTTAGAATTAAGAATTAGAACGGCCATTAATAATATAACACAAGACAAACTTGAAAATGTGCTTTTAGCAACTGTTAGGAGAACTCGTCTATGTAGGATAACATCGGGCAACATTTTGAACACTTACTGTTTTTTTTTCTATGATAATTGTTTAGTTCAGCTTTGTGTTATAGGTTTAATTTTTAATAATTTTTTTTTGATTGGTACCAAAAATCTTTTTATTTCATGGATCTCTAGATATGTTTAACATTTTTGTCATTCCTATGCTAGGTTATACTAGCTGCTTACGAACAGCACAAATTCTGACCTAAGTTGAGGGAAACTAACTTAGTTGGCCGTACGATTTGTCATAGCTAAGTCAGAATCTGACCTCCTCCTTTGCCCCTGCTAACCTAAGTTGAGCAAAATTTGACATTTTTTTAACGTTTTGGGGAGTCGTAACTTGACAAGCCGAAATTGCGTGCTCGATCAAACAACTTAGCTCTGGTCAGAAACTAACTTTAACTTAGGTAAGAAAAATGGTTGTTCGTAAACAACTACTGACCGGTACTTATACTTATTATTAGGATTTGCGAATCAATGTAGACATTATAATTTTGCGATTTTAGTAAAAAGATCAGTTGTGCATGCCAATTTTAACAAATTATATGAAAAAGTAAGTGTTTGATCTAAAGCTGCATTAAATAAAAATTGAAGTTTCCTGTTGTGGATTTTAAGATAATAAGCGTAAAAAAAAATACATTTCTAAAATTTGAATTTTAACCTCTATTCCCAAGGGTAATAAACTTAACAAGGAGTGCTCGATCCCATTTAAGCCCATATACGCCAATTTAAATGTCAATTCGGTATTTGTGACGTAATCCGTTTACCTGTTTGTTTTGTTTACAAGTGGTATAAAGTCTTAATTTTTTAAAATGTTATACATTACAGTTCTAATAGTAAGTTCATATCCAAAATAGTATTTAAAAGTTAAATATTTAACAAAAATTAATAAAATAAATCTTTTTTCCGGGCAAAATGGGCAAACGGATGACGTCCAAACATAACCTATATCTGCGGACAAATAGTAAAAATCGAGCACTCCTTGTTAAGTTTACCACCCTTGCTCTATTCCTATCTCTTATTAATTAAAGAAACATTAACAAAATCAAATATTTTTGCCTCAACGCCTTTTTCATGCTGATAATTTGTAATTGTCACATCATGGCCTACTAAAATTTTGGGAAAAAATCGATTTTGGCAGCCATTTTGAAATCAAATGACAAGTGTGACACATGGTTAAAAACATTTTTTAAGGCGGATCAAGTAGGCTAAAAATATATTCCATGGTACTATTTAAAATTTAGGGTTAGTTTCGGTTAAACCAGAAGTGAAAAAATTGGTTTTATTTAGTCAATAAAAGCGGGTTCTTATGACAGAGGTGCATTATCCAAATTTCAAAAATTAATTCTAATTAATAAAAAAGTTATGTGCTGTTACATGTCTGCTGTGTCACCCGGTATAATGGATTATTTCAAACTATTTTTAAAAATCTACGGTATTTTACTCTTCCCTTAATTGTTATGTAGTATAAAAATGAGATAAGTGGGTCAAAAAAATGGCCAACTATCAGTAATTATAGCTTATTTTAAAACGGGTCAAACAAATAAGATGTATAATGAATTTGTTGATAAACAACATCTTTAATTTATTTTAACAGACATAAAGTTTATTATCGGTTTGTTTTGAAGGGGTAAATATTATGTCATAATAAATATTTTCAAACAATATATTGAAATAAAATTGTATTTTTAAAAAACTATTATGATTTAATATCTAGAAGATAAATTAAAATCGTTTTTGCTATTGACAGCCTAAAATTTGGACCTGTTTTCTTATTTAACAGGAACGACCGTGTTCGCACGTCAACGCTAGAACGATCCCAACACATTCTTTTTTCTTTCTTGACTGTTTGGGTTAAAACAACCTATTGGCCTGTAATTTATTACGTTCCGCCAGGTCTCCCTTTTCAGACTCTGCTTTCCGGGGCTTTGTAGTGGAATAACTGGATGCGGGCTCGAAGCCCCCAGAAATTCCCGAAAATCAAAAGTTTTTCAATGTCAAATGTCATGAAGGTACAAACAATGTTGTTCCGACCAGAAGCTGCTACTGGTTTCACGCACAAGCCCGTGAGCAGAGGTGTGCACGAGTAAAAAAAAATGTATTCGTATGATCTACGAGTACGAGTACTCAATAAAATGTATTTGTAAGTATTTTACTCGTAAGTAATTTTACAGAGGCAGCCTACAGTTACGGGTAGTACTCGTAAAAGTACGAGTAAAGAGTACGAATACTTTTACAAATTTAAAATGTAATAAAAGATGCTAAAAAGTAATCAAAATTATAAAATGTCTTTATTTACCACAGTACTAAATATTAATTACTTTTTTACACATGCATATAAAATCTTTAGGCATATGTATGTATATTATGTATAGGTAAAATAACCTAAAAACAAAATTTCTTGAAACCTAAAGTTTATTTCTATAATTTAAACATATCACAACTTTTTAAAAAATACAAGAACGTAAAAACTAAACATACATTCTAAAAATTAGGCATGCTAATTATAGTTAAACACAGTTCTAAAAATAGAGGTGGTTTTTGAAAAAAATTGTTTATTTCTAAAATAAAAAAATGGTTTTTACCCAAGGGTGATAAACCTAACAAGGAGTGCTCGATCCTATTTAAGCCCTATACCAATTTAAATGTCAATTCGGATTTGTGACGTAATCCGTTTGCCTGTTTGTTTTGTTTACAAGTAATATAAAGTCTTAATTTTTTAAAATATTAAACATTACAGTTCTAATAGTAAGTGCATATCCAAAATAGTTTTTAAAAGTTGAATATTTAACAAAAATTAATAAAATAAATCTACCTTCTGGGCAAAATGGGCAAACGGGACAAATAGTAAAAATCGAGCACTCCTTGTTAAGTTTACCACCCTTGGTTTTTACCGAGCCGACACGAAAGAAAATATACTCGTATACTACGAGTAGAATTTTACGAATACATTTAAATTTACTTGAAAGTACGAGTAATAAGTATTTGAAATTAACAATACTTATGAGTAAAAGTCACGAATAGTTTTTTTTATCCGTAACCAAAATACGAGTAAAAGTATTCGAGTACTTTGGCAGCTCTGCCCGTGAGTTAAATTTTGCAAAAGTTCTGTGGAAATGGACTATGGTCGTTCGCATGTTTTCGTGAGAATGACTTCGCCTTTTTCGCAGTTCGCAGCTTTCTGGTCCTAGTGGACGATTAGCTTAACGGTTTGACCGGGTATCAATTCATGTTTTTTGATGGGTTTCTAATTAAACATTTATTTCTTCCGCTTATATATTATACAACAAAAAAGCCACATTTTGGCGGACTGTAAAAAATATTTATTTTATAAACAAAGGGACCATTCTAAAACTGTTTGATTATTATTTTAAATATTTAAATTTGAAAACTAATAGGGGTAATATCGGCGGTATTGCCTTGTCTTATTTTAATTATACGATTCAGGTATCCATTAGGTGCCATTCTGTTAGTTCATTCCTGGGATGATTCCACGTCTGGCTCCTTTCAAATCTTTGAGAATATACCTATAGAGACGGCCTTGCCGCTCGGCAGTGCGAACAATCGTACGAGAGAGAAAAAAGAATCAAAGAATACCAATTCTCTCTCGCTCCGCGTGCTGATGTTGGTCGACCGGAGGCGGACCACCGACCTTTGTGTACAATTTGTCCTTTTTCCAACAGTTAGGGTTTTTGTTAACTTACCGCACTATGCGGAAATAGCCTAAAAGAACCCCTTGACCGGCAGAGTTACGTCATAGTATAAAAGCTGATAGTTTCTCTGCGCAATGTAACGAACAAGGGTGGGAAAAATTGGCTACTAATATGTTCGGATCATCGTGGCTTCGGCAAATGAAAAAAATTGCTACCCTAACTATTTTTATAAATATGTTCTTCGAGATAGCCTTAGAAATCCCGTAATTGATTGATGATGATTTTGTTTTATTACTTTTTGACTTGGCAAGTTCTTACTAATTTGTCTGTTGTAGTAAAGTCTTTTTTCATTAATACAGACAGTTTTTTTCATTAATACAAACAATCAGTAAACAACTTGCCATGTTAAAAAAAATGGAAGAAAATTGTGGACAGAACTTGGTTTAATTTTAGATCTCAGTACTTTAAGAAACTGAGATTCTTGGATAGGAACTTGGCCTTTCTACATAAGTGTTTTTGGTGGTATCTCTTATCTTTTTTCTGAGATTAATAAATTTAAAAAAATAGAAGGGGGATCTCATGCGTGTTGTTTTTTTTTAGTTAACCTTGCTCTGGAGGTAGAACCTAACCATTAAACTGTATAGGAAGAACTAAAATTTTTCATTTTAATGCTCCTTAAATCGCGCCTGGTTTGGAGTCTCGTGAGTAAATGCAGGTCCGTATATTTAGGCGGTGACAAGATGGTGCTCGCCAAGGGCAACTACCTGGAGGGGAGGGGGCAAAATCGTCTATGATTTTTTTTATCCGTTGTCAGTACCGTAATCATATTATTATTATTTTTATTGACAAAATTAATGAAATAAATAAATTACCACAGATCAATTTTATAATATATTTTTTTAACTTACATACTTAATTTAATTATTTTTAATATATTAGGACTGAAAAAATGTATGAGTTATTAAGAAAATTTTGATTTATTCTAAGACCTATATCGAGAATGTTACTCTTTGAAGTTTTTTTAATATTTAAGCTACAGATAAATTGGTATTTTATAAATTGGGGGCAGGACTAGTTCTTTTTTTCGTTGCATATTATTTAATTTAATAAAATTTAAATGTTACGTTTTCTTAGGCACGCTGTACACAGTATTTTTGTAACTATGACTTTATTGTTGAGAACAATGAGCTGTTAGGATAACTGGAGAAAGCATCGATTTGGCATAAGCGTGGCATGATAAACGCACATTCTAAGGTTCGTCTGCCTAGCGATGAATAAAACCTCTGTACTCAAACAATAAAATCCACCAAAACCCGGGAAAATGGTTACTATACTACAGATACTATTTTGTCGTGGCTGCCAAGTACCTTTCTGTTTCATTTACTTGATAGTATATTATGATTAAATTTTACTTAATTTATTCTTAAAATTACATCAATAATATTTGTTATATTTATTACACAGAAAAGTAATGATGTCAAAATACTATTTTGTTAAAGGCGCGACAACGTGACAACAGTGCATTTTTCGTAAAGGCGTACTTCGGCCACCTTCGGCTTCTCTCGAGAGATGACACATTCAATATGGCGTTTATTTAGTATAACTGTTGTTTTTTTTTTTTTGTGACAATTGTTTAAACTTGAGGTTTGTGTAAGTAATTTTAATAAATTAAAATGGAAAGGCAGTGCTAAGTGTGTAAAGTGACGGATATGATTTCTGGATTATCATTTCACAAGTAAGTACAAACTATGCTTGTACCATTCTATCGCCAATAATAAACACAAACCATGTTGGGCGCAGCTCTCGATTGCGTTTATGAATGAAATGCTTTCTCTATCTATGATGTCAGTTCATTGGTTGAGAAAATGTATTCTAATAACAATTTTTTTCTAGGTAACCATAACATACCGGTATCATACTGGTATCACAGCATAACTAACAGAAACAGAACGCTTTTATGAATTAGCGGGAAATTACGGTCTTCTTTCTTACGCAAGTTTAGCTAATGTTTTGCTGAGATATAATCTATCTGCTTTTTTGAATTGTAATCGTTTTTTTCGTGTTTTTGCTTAAAAATATCAAAAGCGCCAACCGGAAGAGATCGTGCTGCATGTTAATTATGCTGTGCACAAGTAAAAATGTTACATGGTTAGCTAGCAAAAAATTGCTTTAAGTTTAATCATCCGCAAATAAGGATGTATAGTTAATTTTAAAATTCCACTTATTTCAGTCAGATACAAACAGTTTGTTTTATGTAAATCATTTCTTTTTAAAATGGTAGGATATTATTTTCATAGAAAGAAAATACAGAATTTGACACAAATTCCACCACAAAAATGATATTTTAAAGAAACAAAATTCTCGGTTTAAGAAAACTTTAAGCCTACAACTTTGCACTTAAATTTTGTAAAATTTCTTGGAAATAACCCCCGGAATACCTTGCACTCAGAGCTGCCCAAGTACTCGAATACTTTTGCTCGTATTTTGGTTACGGATAAAAAAACTACTCGTGACTTTTACTCATAAGTATTGTTAATTTCAAATACTTATTACTCGTACTTTCAAGTAAATTTAAATGTATTCGTAAAATTCTACTCGTAGTATACGAGTATATTTTCTTTCTTGTCGGCTCGGTAAAAACCATATTTTTTTTATTTTAGAAATAAACAATTGTTTTCAAAAACCACCTCTATTTTTAGAACTGTGTTTAACTATAATTAAGCATGCTTAATTTTTAGAATGTATGTTTAGTTTTTACGTTCTTGTATTTTTTAAAAAGTTGTGATATGTTTTATTTTAGAAATAAACTTTAGGTTTCAAGAAATTTTGTTTTTAGGTTTTACCTATACATAATATACATACATATGCCTAAAGATTTTATATGCATGTGTAAAAAAGTAAGTAATATTTAGTACTGCGGTAAATAAAGACATTTTTTAAATTTGATTACTTTTTAGCATCTTTTATTACATTTTAAATTTGTAAAAGTATTTGTATCTACTCACTTTACAGTACTACCGTAACTTGTAGGCTGCCTCTGTAAAATTACTTACGAGTAAAATACTTACAAATACATTTTATTGAGTACTCGTACTCGTAGATCATACGAATACATTTTTTTTTACTCGTGCACACCTCTGCTTGCACTCTTTTAAAGTTGGAAAGCTGATTTTCGGAAAAATGATTATTCATGATATTTATATGTGGTTTTCTTAAAATTGTAGTTTAAATATTTTGGAGTACCTAATATTTTGGACGATTGTATGATATGAATCGCGTTTTTGAATTTGGAAGAGAAATATTTTTTTAAATTGAAACCCTGTATATTATGTTTTTTTTTCTGGTATAACATTAAATTTTAAACAAAAATCCTTATAATTATTGTTGTTCTAGGATAAAAAATAATAAAGTTATAAAAACTCAAACTAGAATAATTGGGTATAGGTCCCAAGCAAGGGTGGTAAACTTAACAAGGAGTGCTGGATCCCATTTAAGCCCATATACGACGATTTAAATGTCAATTCGATATTTGTGACGTTATCCGTTTGCCCTATTGTTTTGTTTACAAGTACAGTAATACGGATCTAATAGTAGATGTAAAACCAATTTAATTTTTAAAATTTGAATATTTAACAAAAATAAATAAAATAAATCTACCTTCTGGGCAATCCGGTGACGTCACAAACATAACCTTATCTGCGGACAAACAGTTTAAATCGAGCACTCCTTGTTAAGTTTACCACCCTTGGGTCCCAAGTAGCAATAATACCCAAGAGTAATAATTATTCATTACGTCGGCAACACCGTTACGTGCAAACTCCTACAAAATAATCTTTTTGACAAAATGGTGACCCTAAATAATTCAGTATTGTTCAATGAATCTATGAATTACATTGTTGCTAATTTGCGGAAAACTTTCCCTAAATATTACTTGAGACGTTCCTGTTGTCAAGCTATAAATATACATACACACACCCCTTAACTTTTTTATTTTTTATCGTACAAAAGTAAAAATATTACTTTGCTGGGTTAATTCTGTAGTTTCCGAATCTGTAAACAGATGTTAATTATTTCACTCTCAGTATTGTGTTACCAGTAAAAAGACCTTATAGAGGTTTAAAAATATAACTTTTAATATGTCTATCTCCTAGTTTTGGAAATATGACCATTTAAACTTGAAAAATAATTTTTAATTTCCATTATACTATCTACAGCAGTAAGCTGTAAACAGAAATCTTACTGCTGTAGTTATAATGGAACCTAAAAATTATGTTTTAGATCTTGCTGCCCATATTTCCGAAACTATTAAGAGTACATTTACACTACACCTTAGGGGTCGGGCGAAAGGACGCGGAGACGGTGGGCGGAGACTAACAAACTCCCACACCACAATTTTCGTATAGCCGCATTAAAAATATTATATTTTATTTAGGTTCTTCCAAATTTGGTGTATCGATCCGATGTTGTTTCCGACTGCAAGCCTACAGGAGATAACGTTTTTCGGTAACTATTTTTTACTTAAATGACATAAATTATACACCATTTTAAAGGTAAGGAAATAATCTATGCCTATGCTGTAACGGATTTTTGAAATATGAGTCCAGTTAAGAGAAAATAGTATCTAAACATAACCGATTCTATGGTGATTTTCACTCAAGGAAATATTAAAAACTAAATCCAAATTTAAAAACTATTTCAGCAGAAGCCTAGATTTAAAATGTTGGCTTTCATATAGTTTTTTGAAAATTCTCGATAACCTATACCGTTTTTGAGAAAAAAATTATCCCTGAACCCCAAATTGGGTCCAATTTCCTCGGCGGAATGGACTCTTAAGGATAGATATATTTAATATGAAAAATGTTTTTTTAATGGAGTACAATATAAAGATGTTGCATTTTAAAAAATGGTAGTTTACTATCAAATGCAAAACACGATTGTCAATTTGTTTTTGCATTTTCAGTCTAAAGAGGCTCAAGGGGAGTTAAGAAGATAAATCGAATCTACAGAAAAATAAATAAATTTTTCGTCAAGGTCCGATTTGAATGCGGCCTTTTGCATCTTGTTCAGAACGACCGTAGGAGAAAAGTTCCTTTGATGTTTCGGAAGAGGCGGAAATGCATCGAGGTTCATAAAGTGCATCTAAAAGCGCATCGCAAACGACAAACCTCCCAAAATCCACGAAATGCCGCGAAAATTGGTACTAGGGGGATTTTCGGGGGAGCTAAATTCGAATATCATACCAAATTCACCTAACCTCCCGGGGGGAGGAACTTTCGGCCGCCTGGTAAAGCTAAAGGGCCAAGTGGAGTTAACGGTTCTCGGAATGGCTGGACAATGCCTGTGTGAGGTTCTTGCTTGGTCTAAATATTGCATGGGCGCATTTAAAATTTTTCGGGTAAAAAAAGTGGAGGAATTGGTTCTTTTTACATTTATGTTTTGTTGTCAGATTTCATTTATGAAATTTTGCCTAACAGTCTATTTTTTAGTTAAACAAATTATTAGAAAAAAACAATGTTTTTCATTACGGCTTTATTTCTCCAAGACACTCTTTTTCCCTTAAATAGGCATTTCAAGATTAATTGGTATTTTTACAAAGAAATTGTTTACGTTGAGATAGTTGTTATCATCAGGTGACTCTAAGCATTGACCCCAGCAAATTCCAAAAAGGCGCGGATAACGGAATCCACATGAAAATTAATTATCATTTTATTCCGAATTTGTATATAAACCCGATTTTACAAAACAGCAAAACAAATAATAGTCAACTGTGATAGACAAACCATGGCCAAGTTAATGATCGTAAGTGGTTTTGATTTATTTTTTTAAATTAATTTTTTAACACACTTTTTCTGTGTGGGCTTGAATTTATTCTTGTTTCGTTTCAAAGCTAGAAATCTTTTTCTGTCGCTAGAACGTTACAACTGTATCGATGTATTTGTCTTTTATGATCGATTCTGATGTAATTTCTAGAAGAAATATACACTTGGGGATGGTTTCATCAGTGGCGTCTCGCACATTTGCAACTACTTACTGCATTTGCTTGTAGTTGAGAAAACATTCAGTATAAAAAGAAGCCTTAATAGTAAATTGTTTTTTAGATTATCGGGTTTAATTTTATGAAGAAAAAAAGGTGTTTACATAGAAGTGTGGCTTCACTGTTTTTTGGCCATAAAAGCTCGAAAAATATAATTACAATATTTACAATTTGTTTTAATGTTATACTTGTCATCAGTCTATGAAAAAAAAAATGTTTAAAACTTCAATAATGATTTTATAAAGATTTTTTTATTTGAAAAGTCGAAAAACCAATTTTTTGACTTTTGACTATTGAAGGTCATGCATTATTTTTTCATAATATTTTTTTTCTTCTTCTTGCGCATTAAAAATAGAATAATTTAAAAAAAAATACATCAAGACAAGTGAATTTTTCATAATTTCACAGATTTTTTTCTTTAAAAAAAAATATTTTTTGACATAAAAGTACTTTTGGTCATAAAAAATCAGAGAATAAGGATATTTACATTTTTTTTTTAAATGTTTTGGTTGTTTTTTTTTAAATGTTCTACTCGTCATCGGATTTAAAATTTTTGTTTTTTTTTAATATTATAAGAATATGTAAAAATCGAAAATATTGAGTAATCATTTTTTTTTAAATTGTTCGTCTTTTGATGCGCAGCACGAAAAAAAATATAAATATTGCAAAATATTATCGGATGAACCTCAAATTTGCAGTCAAAGTCAAAATTTTGATTTTTGTATTGTCAATCTCAATAATCATTACACAAGTTCACAAAAAAGTGGTGTGTGCTGGATGTCGGTATAAGATTTTCTGTCGTATTTTTTTCCGCTAAACACGAAATTGGGGTCAAACAGCAAAAATCGATCAGATATTAACAATGTTTTTTTTTTTAATTTAAAACATCAATATTTTAAACACTATAAAAGATACACGAAATTTTATGTGACTATGTATTGTTACAAGACCTTTAATTTCAGTTATGTATATTTTGTCGAAATGCAATATTTTTCGAGTTTTAATCAAAAAATCGAATTTTAAGGAGATTTCCAAGGTATACCCCTGTTTTTTTTTCATTTTTCTGCAAATTTTGAGTGCTTGGGATTTAAATGAATAAAATAAATAATGTATAATAAAAAATCCAAAATTTGTTTTCAAAATTACATTTTTGTTTATATTTCCTTTATTATTTATCTTATTAAAAAATGTTTATATAACTTTTGATATGAGATAATTTAGAAAGCTCTATTTTGTCTGTTATCAAATTGGATGTATCTTTATAGTTTATACAGGTATGTCACGGAAAAGGTGTTAAAGAGAAAAACTTTTTATTTTGATTTTATCGAAAAAAGCTACTCTCGATAAAAAAAATTTTGCTACTTCTAAGATAAATTGGGATAGAAACATTTAACATATTTTATACGGTGTTCAGATTGAAAAACTTAAAATGGTACAGAAAGTGCTTTATTTGAGAAGATATGGAAATAAATTACTAGGAAAAGTTGTTCAAATTAAAGGTAGTTCTAATACGAATATTCGAAAAAATCGGCTCACTTTTATTTTTGTGATTAAATTTATTTTTATGTCGATTTAAATTTTTAATATCAATTTATTATCAATTTTTTTGCTGTTAAGTTAGCATTTAAAAGCTGACGATACTGGGCTAATGAATTATAAAAGCAAAGTATCGATAAAGCTTGTCACTATCAACGCCTACTAGTACAAAAATTTGGAATTAGTTAATTTATAATAAAATTTTAATCACAAATAAATAAAAGTGGGATTTTTTCGAAAATTGGTATTGAGAAATTTAGTTTGAACAACTTTTCTTAACTTATTTCCATATCTTTCAAAAAATGCACTTTACTCTTGTCCATTTTAAGTTTTCTTTTTGAACAGTTAATACCTTGAAATGTTTCTATCCCAGTCTTACAAAAGCGAAATTTATATTACAAGTAACTTTTTCGATAAAATTAAAAAATAAAGAAGTTTTTATTCAACACCTTTCCGGGTATTCCATAGTAGTCCCACGGAAAAGGTGTTGAATAGTAAAAACTCCTTTATTTTTAATTTTATCCAAAAGAGTACTCATAAAAAAATTTTGCTACTTCTTGGAGTAAGATTGGGATAAGAACATTTAAAACAAATTTTATACATGGGTATTCAGAAAATTGAAAACACTTTAAATGGTTCAAGAGTCAAGTGCATTTATTTGAGAAATATGGAAATAAGTTACTAGAAAAAGTTGTTCAAAAGTAAAAAGATGGTTCTAATATCATTTTTCAAAAAATCGGCCCACTTTATTAACTGTGATAAAAATATTTTAATATCTTATTACAAATTAAAACCTTTATTTACTAGTAGGCATTGATAGTGACAAGCTTTTTGAAATTCGCAAAAATTTATTAGCCGCAGAAATGTTCTTAACAGCAAAATTTGATAAAATTAATATTAAAATTAAATTGATATTAAAATAAATTTTCACAAATAAATAAACCCGGCCGATTTTTTGAAAATTGGTATTGGGAAACTACCAATTTTAACAACTTTTCCTAGTAACTATTTCCATATCTTCACAAATAAATCCACTTTACTCTTGTCCCAAAGTTTTTTCAATTTTCTGCGCTATAAAATGTCAAAGTTTTCATTCCATCTTACTCTAAAAGAGCAAATTTTTTATCAAGAGTAACCGATAAATCAAAAAAAAAGTTTTTTTCTTCAAAATTTGTGGCTCTTATATCGTAGTCCCTTTCGGGGTAGCGGGTTTTGCCCGGTAAATGTACCATCGGGGGGTTTTCGATTTTTTGTTTTGCCCCAATTTTTGACTTTAGATGGTGTTCAGCGAAAAAAATCCGAGAATCTTGGTCCGACACCCAAACAGACACCATTTTTTTGTAGACCTGTTTATGGATCGGATGTTTTCGATCACTATACATTTTTTTTTTATAAAATCGATAAAGAGTAGAATAAAATTTTAAAAAAAATCCCGATATTTAATTTTTCCGATTTTTTATAAAAAAACGGAACCCACTTCTATATAATTACCAAAAAAAAAAAACAAATACATCATAATTGAAAATACATTTTTGATTCTCTAGTAAACACATTCGCATTTTTCTTTTACGATCAGATTATTTTTAGTATTCTTTGCCCCCTTGAAACACCGCCTCGCGTCACATCAGTGAAGTTAAGCAACGCTGGGCACGGTCAGTAATTGAATGTGTGACCGCCAGCGAACATCGAGTATTATTGGGTGTGGTTTGGAATCCACGTTAAACTAAATATCCAATCGGGATGACATGGATAACTACCAGATTTATAGTACCCCCCATAAACGTATCAGATGTTGACGCCCATGGTGGCACTTGTCTAAAAGGTGTCGTCAAAAACAATATCAGCATTGTTTCGGTACTAAGAAATGTGTTAAACATTAAAAAAACTGGCATTCAAAGTATACAAAGGCGTAAAAGTATAAAATTTGAGATTCCATAAGGTGATGCAATAACACCATGTTTAAACACAAAAAAACATTTTTTTTAAACAGAGTAACTCCATCTTCAAAAAATTAAGACATACGATTATTTTTAGATCGCCAATGATATTTGTTTAATATTGGATTTACTGAAAATGATAAAAAGTTGATGCAATATTAATATCACTATTAGAAACAACTAAAAAAACGTTGTGTAATACAATCAAAAACAAATATTGCTAAAGGTGAATACCCTGTGGAATATACATTTTTCCTGAGATATGATTTATATTATATATTTCAGATAATGTCTAAATTAAAAAAAAAATCATTTTCAGGTCCATGTTGACAATGTATTAATATTATTTCGCCAATAGCTCTTATTTGTTTAATAGGATAAATAAATCAACATACAATTATTTTAAATGCCACTTTAAACATTTGAATCTCGGAAGAAATAACAGATATTGGTTACTATATGGCAAAAAGTGTAATATCAACATATTTTAAAACATGAAATGATTTAAGTTTTAAAATCATTTGCCTTTTAAATCAAAACAACTAGGGAAATTTTTCCCTTATTTTAAAACTTGACGATGGCTTTTGACATCCTAAAAATTTAATTAAGATAAATAATGTCATTTTAGTTTTTGGGTTATATTTGGGTATATTCTCTTTATTAAAAACTAAAAATAGGTTTTTTCCTCAACAAAAAAGAAATAAAGTACACAGGTCCAAAAAAAGTGGTGTGGCTGGTGGAATTTTCGTATTTTTTCGCTAAACACGAATCTAAAAATTAAAAATTGGGGGTCAAACAGCAAAAAATCAAAAAACTCAAAAAAAAAGATACGGTATTTTCCCGGGGGAAACCTGCTACCACGGAGATATTGTGGACCCAAAATATAAAAAAATATTAGAATACAAAAAAAATTTCAAACAACAAAAATGAGCTTTTAAATTGTCTATAAAAATTTATATTCATTTTGCTAACATAAATATTAAAGAGATAAACAAAATGTAATTTTACAAAAAATTCAGTCCAAAATGGCTATTTTTCTTAATCGTTTTTTTAATTATAAATTTTTTTTTATTTATTTGAATAAAATCCTTTTAAAAATTTGAAAAAAAAAAAAAATATAATTTTCTTTTTTTTAGGTATACCTCAAAAAAAACCTGAAAATTTTTTTTTGATTATAACTCGAAAAAAATTGCATCTAGAAAAAATGTTATATATCTTAAATTAAGGTTTTTTTAACATGGGGAAAACAAAATTATGTCATATAAAGTTTTGTGTATCTTTAAAGTTTTGGATATATTGCTTTAATTTAAAATAAATTGTTTGGGGAAAACCCCCTTTTTTTCTGTTTAAATTTTTTGACTTTGGTTTGTGGTCGGGAAAAAAAAAAATCTTAGCCCCTTTTTTTAAAAACCCCCTTTTTTTTTAAAAATAAATTTTCCTTTGGTTTTTTTTGAAAAAAATAAAAAATTAAAAAAATAAAAAATTTTTTAAAAAAAAAAAAAAACGTTCAAAATTTAAAAGATAAAAATTTTTAGATAAACGGTTGGAAATATTCATACAAAAAATTTTGAAAAAAATTTTTGTGATCAAAATTTAAAAAAAGAAATAATCATGGGAATGGTCCAATTTTTTCTTCTCTGATCTAACAAAAAAAAGGTTTTTAAATATTTAAAAACCTTATTAAATTTTTTTAAATTGGGGTATTTTTGCTTAATTAATTTAGCCGGTTGAATTTATTAGACCCCGGGGTCTGGAACAAATATTTCGAAAAAAAAATATCATCTTTGGAAGTTTTATTTTTTAAAATTAGAAAATGAAAAATTTTTTTTCGGGGGGTTTTTCCCCAAAATTTTTTAAAAATAAAATTTTTAGTTTGGTATAAAATTTTTTAAATTTTGTATTTATTTTTTACATTTTAAAAAAAAATTATAAAAAAATTTTTAAAAAAATTTTTTCCCCCCTGTTTTTGGGCGGGGAAAGGGCCTTAATTTTTCCTCGAAAAAAGAAATAAAAAAAAAAATTTAAAGGAAAAAAAAAAATTTTTTATTCCCTTTTTCAAAAAAAAAAAATTTTAAAATCAGTGTCTAAATTTTTGGGGAATATGTTCAGGTCCCTGGGGTCGTATTTACAAAAACATTTTGGTTTAACCCCTGTATCTTGAGAACGAAAAATTTCCCCGCAGGCCCCGTGTGTATTTATGCTTAGGGAAAAAAATTTGAATCGTCAGTTAACTTTTTTCATATTTCATTTTTTTTTTTTTGATACCTTAGTCTATAACCAAAAAAATATTTATATAATGATTTTTTTAAAATCTGGGCAAACCCCCTTTGTAGAAAAAAAAACCCCAAGTATAATTAAAAAAGGTTATTTTTTCTTAAAATTTCCCCCAACTATTTTTTCAAGTGGCTCTTAAAGTTCTAAAAAATATATTATTTTAGAAAACCCAGGTTGCCTTGGGAAAAAAAAAATTTTTGAAAAGATTCACCGAAATTTATATTTTTTTTTATCAAAACAAAACCCTTTTTTTTTAACTTTTTTTCATCTTAAAAACCCTTTTAGAAATATTAGGATTTCCCTTTTTAAAATTTCCCCAATATCTTTTAAAAAAAAAAAATGATCGATCCCTTTTTTGGCGAATGTAGTTATGGGCTTCAAGCTTTTTTAAAAAAATAAAAATGTGATTTGGGGGAAAAATTAAGGAAAAAATTTTTAGTATTTAAAGGGAAAATAAAAAAGCTGAAAGTTTTTTCTAAAATAGAAATTGGGGTTTAAAAAGCCTAAAATAATGTGAAATGGGGGAAATTTTGAAGATGAAAAAAAAAAAAAAATTTATATATTTTTTTAAAATTGTTTGGTAAACATTAATTCAAGAAAAAAATTTAAAGGTTTAAAGGGGTTAGGTTTAAATTAAAATGAAATAAAAAATAAAAAAATTGGAAAAAAATTTTTATTTTTTAAAATGGGATAAAAAGAGAACAAATCGTAAAAGACCCTTGCGGGTTTTCTTTTTAACTCCAATATCGGGGAAACCGGGGTTTAAGAAGGGGGTTTAAAAATTTTTTTTTACTTTTTTTGGGGTTTTTTACGAACTTCGAACATCGGCGGCCCAGAACTGTAAGGAAATAAAAGCTTTAATCTTCTCTGACAGTTTCAGGATTATCGGGGGTTTAAAAAAATCGAACGCAATCTATAATCCATCGATACGGACGGTTCTAGAACTGCCCCCTGAGTCCTAAAAAAAGGAACCCCGGGGAAATTAAAGCGAACAGTTTTTAAAACCCGAACAGGCAATTTAACCCCGAACGCCGGACGGGGTTTGAACAAATTTTTCCCAAGAAAAACGCTTTGCAGGGAAATTTCTTCTCTATGGTTTACGGAGTTCCCCCTAAGGGTTTTAACTCAATTTTTTTCTATAGTTGGTTTTTTTTTTTGAATTTTAAAATAAACATTTTTCAAATACTATTTTTTTAAAAATTTAAATTTTTTTTTTAGGGGCATTTTTTTGGGGGGTTTTGGCCAGTCTTTATTTTGGGGGGAGGGGTGGTCGGGAAAAAAGGGGCGGTGGCAGGCTGATAATCTTTTTTCTTTTTCAATTTAATTAATTTTTTTTTAGGAAGTGGTTTGGGGGAAAAGGGGGTGGGTTTGGGGTGGGTGGGTTTGGTGGTGGACATAGGTGGCCAGGGGTGGATTCAGGGGCCGGGGGAAATTTTTTTTTTTAAAACAATTCCAAAACCGACCCAAAAGGGGAAAAAAATCCCCTCCGTGTTATCCGTTATGAAAAAAATTTTTCCGGTGGGGGGGGGGTACAAGCAATTTTCGGGTTTTTTGGGCGGCCGTCGGGGGGAAAATGATTCCCCCCAAAAAAATCGGTAAATAAAAAAATTTTTTAGCGACTTAGAAAAAATTTTTTCAGGAAATTTTAAAAGGAAATTTTAAAAAGAAAAATTTTTTTGTTTTTTTTTGGGTTAATTGATTTATCTATGAAAAAAAAAAACAACTTGGTTTTTTTAAATGCCCCTGTTTTAAAAAAATGGGGGGTTCCCCTTTTGTGGAAAAATACTTTTTAAGGCCTCCCTTTTTTTCCCGAAATTTCTTAAAGGAAACTAGGAAAAGCTGTCAAAAGTAACGGACGAATAATTAATTTTTAATTAAAATTTTTTTAAAAATAAAAAAAATTTTTTTTTTTTTTTATTCTTCACATTTTTTCAAAAAAGGGGGTACAGCCCTTTAGGTTAAAGGACATTGCTGTATTAGATTTAATTATATTTTGAGATCTTTAAAAAAATTTTTTTTTTCCAAAAAAAATCAAGGTAAAATTTAAATTAGTTCTTTATTGTAAAGGAAATTTTTTAAAAAATTTTAAAAAATATATCAACCTTCACCCCCCCTACCCTTTAAAAAAATATCCTCAAAAAAAAAAAGTTTTTTTCCCTTTAAAAAATTTTAAAAGTTACACGTATACCAAATTTAAAATGACTTTTAAAAAAACCCCTTAAAAAAAGGATTTTTTTTGAATTTAAAATAATTTTCCCCCCTTTTAGGACAAGGTGGACAAGGCGGTTTAGGTGGGGTATGTAAAAAACCCCTTTCAAAAAGAAAAAAAAATTCCCGGCATCTAAATTTTCCCCCAAACCCTTTTTCCCCGAAGGGGATATTGCTCAGAAAAAAAGGTCGCTATCTCCTTCCCCCATTCGTTACACTAAAACAAAAATTTTAAAAAAAAAAATTAAAAAAAAAAAAAAAAAAATTTTTTGGAAAAAATTTTAAAAAATTTGATAAAATTAGGACAAGAAAAAAAATAAAAAGGGGGCTTTGGTGGACAAAGGGGATCAAAAAAAGGTTTGGGAAAGGGGGTCGGGGATGTATAACTAACACAATACGAAAAAAAAAATTCGCGGGAAATATAAGTCCTTTCACCCCCTTTTAAGGGAAAATTGTTTAGAAAAGGGGGCGCGTATTCTCCTTAGTATCTATTTCCAAATTTGAAAAAAAACCCTTTTTAAACCATTTTTTTAAAAAAAAAAAATTTTTTTTGGGGAAAAATTTTTAAAATTTAAGTTTACAAAAAATTCAGGGCAAGGTGGACACCAAGGGGGCCCCTTTTGGCAAAAAGGGGGGGGCCCCAAAAGGGGGCCCGGTATGTGGGGGTAATACAATTGTAAAATATTCCCCTCCCCCCCCCTTAAAACGATATGTAAAAAAAATATAAAAATCCCCCTTTCACTTTAAAAATTTAAAACGTATGCCGTTTGAAATAAAGTTTTTTTTAAAAAAAACCCCGAATGAAAAAATATAAATTATATTTACCTCTTTTTAGGACAAATTTGGGCCCCCTCAAGGTGGTGGTTTTGGGTTTTGGGCAAAAAGGGGGACAGACGGCGGTTTTTTGGAGGTGGTCATGGTATGTATATAACTTTTTTAAAATAAAATCCCAATAAGAATTAAGCAGCAAAAAAAAAAAAGGGGATATATTAAAAATATTCTAAAATCCTTTCCCTTTTAAGCTGCATTTTTTTTTTTTTTTTTTTTTAAAATTTTTTTAAATACGTTAAGGGGTTTAAAATTCAGTTAAAAGGGGGAAAAAAAACGTTTTTAAAAATTTTTTTTGAAAAAAAAAATTTAACCCCATTTTTAAATTTTTTAATCTTTAACATTTTATATTGGTTAAAATAGTTATTTTGGAAGCTGCTTTAAGTGATGATAATTGTTTAGAATCGTAGCTCCACCTATTTTGGGGGTAAAAAATTTAAAAAAAAAAAGATATTGACATGATTTTTTCATTTGATTTTTTTTTAAAAAAACCTTTTAAAATTTGAAAATTTTAAGAAAAAAAATTTTTTTTTTTTGGAAGGTATAAAAAAAAGGGATTTTCAATTTTTTTTTTCTTAAAAAGCATCCTTTTTTAAAAAAATTTTTTTTTTATTTTTAAATGTAAAGCAAATAATTAAATCAAAAAAAAATTTTTAAAAAAAACAATTTTGGGTTAAAAAAACATCAAAAAAAATTAATTTTTTTCTTTTTTTTTTAAAAAACTCTATTTTTGACAAGAATAAAAATATTTGATGAAAAATTTTTTAAAATTTTTTTAAAAATTTAAAAAAAACGAAAAAAATTTAAAAATTTTTAATTTTTTTAAATTTTCTATTTTTTTAAAAATTTTTAAAAAAAAATTAATTCGTTTTTTTTTTAAAAAAACATTTTTAAAAAATTTTGAAAAAAAAAAAAAATCTGGGTTTTTTTAAAATTTTTTTTACCCCGAAAATAAAATTATTAAATATTTTTTAATCCTTTTTTAAAAAAAAAAAAACCCCTTTTTGATAAACAATTTTTTTGGTTTTTTTTTGGGCCAAAAAAAAGGGGGATCAGGATTCAAACAATTACCCAATTGATTCTGGGACAATATCTAAACAAAGGTATCTTGCGGTGGGCACGATATCTATCCGGACTGGATTTTTGAAAATAAAAAAACGAAAAATAATTCGTTTATATAATGTATCATGTAATTGAGGATGACAAAATAACAAGCAGTAAAGTTAAGCCAAAAGTTAATAAATAAAATATTATCGCGAGGATTCGATTAATTACTAAGCAAGCCTATAATTAAAAACAGGGAGGGATTTAAAGAGCGTTGTGGATGACTTATTAATAAAATATCAATTTATCCTGTTATCTAGAGCGAATGTATCTTTTTGATTTTTTTAATATTTAAGCAGCGGATAAATTGTTATTTCATAAATTGAGGGGCAGTATAGTTTTTTGTTCATATTTAATTTATTAAATGATATAAATACAACGTTTTGGTAGTCTGCCATGCATATTTTTGGCCAGGTTTTGTGTTGAAATTTATTCAAGTTTATCATCAGCAAATAAGGATGTTTAGTTAATGATTTACAATCCTTCTTTGATCCAGATACAAACAGTTATTTTTATAGAAATTATGTCTTCTTCAAATGTGGGCTTTATAGAATTTACCTTCAAATTCCACACACAAAGTTGATGACAAGAAATAGTCTCCTTCAAACTTTAAACCTACAACTTTGCACTTTAAGTTTGAAAATTTCGGGAAAAAAACCCGATCCCCGTTTTCGTTGAGGGTGTGCATATACAAACCCCCAGTGTGTGTGATTTTTTAAATTTTGCTGTATGCAATTTCTTAAATAGAAGCACGGGTTTTTTGATATACTTACAAGTTAGTTTGGGCCTGTGTCGCTGTCCATGACCAGGTATTATTGTTTATCCATATACAGTTTTTTAAAGGTATGAATTAGACTTTTGAAAAGGTGTTTTCAATCGGTTTAGAGTCAAAATACTTTAGAGAAAGAAAAGTTGCCGCAATTCTTACAAATCAAAAAATGGGTATATATATGCAGATATTTATTGCTACAGCGCTTTTACACAAGAAAATGTTTCCAAATTGTAAAACACCCCAATCAAATCAAAATAATTTTACGTTTTAAATGTATTTATAAATCATAAAATATTTTCGAGTCAAGGATCTGGAGGATACAAGACCCATGGATACCAAGAAAAATTTGCGTGGTACTTTTTGTTGAATATTTTTGTTTTATAATAAAGAACATAACAAAACAATACGTAATTTTCTTTGGCTGGAAATCGATAGATAATGCAGTATAATGTTTTCTGATAACCTAATACATTTTGATTTATTCATGATCGAAAAAACATGTTTTGAATTGTTTTTCGCAAATAACTCAAAAACCTTGCGTTTCTATCAAAAATTAAACTTACAAAAAATAAAATAAATTGTTTTTTACTTATTGTTGTAAACGCAATACAAAGCGAGTTATGGATCGTTGAATAGAATGGATCGCTTGAATTAAATTGAGCTATAAAACTAGCGCTATATTCGGTATTATTAAAATTTATCGTAACCCATGAATAATTCACTTTAATTATACCCAGCTAATATGTCCAAAAAGTTAATGATTTAGAAACTAGAAATTTTAAAAAAAAGGCAATTTAAAATGTTTTTATAATTTTCAAATTCTTTAAAAATAAACTTGTTCTAGGCTTTTTTTTTCACTGAAAATTTTATTTTCTCTGTATTTCGGTATCATAAAAGTTACTGGAGTAATGGACAGAGTAGGCCATCTGCGTACAAAAAAGTAAATTAAGTTCTTTAAGCAATTTTTTGAGGAGTGAGGGTTTCAAAAGGTGGAATTCTTAAGACAACCTTTACATAATTCCTCATAAAATATTTTGCGGATAAATAAAATACACTTTGAGAGAGTTATGGAGCTTTTTTCTCTTGCCTATGTTGTGTACATTTTCTACATACACCATTAATAGGATTTTGCAAACTTGAACTTCGTCTGGAAAGGCCTTAAAAAATAAAAGACGATTAAATTTATTCTTTCATGGCTACCCAAATTTAAATTAGCCGTTTTAACGTATTCAGGGCACTCTAGATTAAAATTTTAAAATATAAATATTTTGCAGCAAAGGTGCTAAAAAATTAATTTCTTATCAAAATAGAAATAACCGGCAGTGCCATTCTTAAAAATTTATTACTAGTTATTTTCAGTCCAAACCAGGAAGTACAAAACAATTAGTGTTAAATAATGTGCATTAAGTAAATTTTCCTTAAAAATAAAATTCCCCAGAGGGAACATATGAACAAGTGAATCTGAGAGCACCCTATTATATAGAAAATAAGTACTTTTAATATCTATATGTTTGTTTTATTTTGGAATAGCCACAAACACTTAAAGTCTAGTACTATCGTAGCACAATAAGTGTTTAAGTTGATAAAAGGTAGTTTTTTGAGATTTAAGTTTTGGGGGGAAAAAAGGGCAGTAGACTCCACAAATTTCGTGGTCAATTTTGGGGTTTGTTTTTTGGTTTTGTCGGGGTTAGTTTTAGACACTCTAGAAATAATGAAGAGCGGATAATGTGGGGGGAAAAGGGAGATTTAAAAAAGGAAACCAAAAGTTGCAATATGGGGGGCATCTAGGAAAGAAATAATGTTTTGGGCAAAAGCGTTTCAAAAAGCCAACTATGACCAGACGTCCCTCATCCAAAAACAAAAAAAAAATTTTTGGGGTAAATAAAAATTTCCCTTTTCAAAAAAATTTTTCCCCGAATGGGGTTTTCCCAAATGGGGGAATTTTTTTTGGATATATGGAGTCTAAGAAAGAACAATATAAGGCAAAGTCTGATAAAAAAAACCCATTATAAAAACAATTATTTTTTTTTTTAAATCTTTAAAAGCTTTAAAATGGACAACCTTTTTTACAATTTAAACCTAGAACAAAAAATCCTTTTTTAAACATAGAAAATTATATCTAAACCCCAAAATTTTTCCCAAAAGTTCCGTATATTCTTTTTATGGAAATTTAAAGTAAAAAAAAAGTTACTTGTTGTTCCCCCATAGTTTGGTAAATTGAATAAAACACATCACTTTTTTTTTTTAGAAAAATAATTTATTTTAAAAAATTTTTAATATTTAACAAAAAAAAAAATAATATTCTGTGGTAAAATAAGTCGAAAACAAAATTTTTTTTTTTAAAAAAAAAAAAAAAATCGGTCAAAATTTGTACAAGTATTTCACAATTTATAAAAATCAGAGTTCTAAAGATTTCCCTGAATCTACTACACTGTTGCGATGTGTAGGAATCTACGATTTCGAAAAAATGCGTAATTTTGAACTTTTCTATTATAATTTCAAAAACTTAAAATGTCATTTATGTAGTTGTTGGATATAAGTCTCCACCAGGATTAAGAAAAAGTTTCCTCCTACCTCTCCGCGTCGCGTGGTAGGAGAAAACTTCTCCTTAATCTGGGGGAGACCTAGGCATCGCTTTTGTGTGGAGGGTGTACTTTTTTCCCACAATCTGTGCACAAAAAACCATTGGGTTTTAAAGACTATTTAAAAAAATTTTCATATGGGATTTTTCAAAACACATTTGACATATGCATGTAGCACTGAAAATGGCTGTTTAGTCGAGAATGATTTGCTGATAAGCATTTTATTATACACTTTAATACATTTGTACATGTATGTTACAGAGTAGCCCTTTAAAACAAAAATTACTTTTAAAAATAGTTTTACAGAAATACTTTTATAGCTAACTCCTAATGTTTTCCCTATTTTCTTAGCATTAGCCCTTTTTTACAAAAATACTTTAAATTATTTAAGGCAAATTGAGACATCGCAAAAATCTAATAAGTGGTTACAGACTTGTTTTTTGGGAATGACTGTAAATAATACCTATTTAAAAAAGATATCTTCTATGGAATGATTTATTGCGATGTTTTAAAAAGAAAAATACTCTTCTGGTGAAAAGGACTAATATATAATATGTCTATGATTTTACTAAGTAAGTTTACTATCACAGAAAACTATACTTTTTAGCTTTGGACTTAAAGCTAGATCAATCTGTTTTTAAAACCCAAACTAAAATTCTTTCCTGCCAACATTTTTGTATCACAGATATACAAAAACTAATATTAAATATGGTGTATAGAACAAGCTTAGAAATATGATCAAAATATTTTGGTTTATAGTATTGTTTAACACTAACAACATTTAATAAATAGTTTCAAGAATTTTAATTTATGGGTTTTCTCTATTTACCTTCACAAAAGGGACTAAAATTCGTATGTCAACTGTTGTTTAAGTAACTTATTTACAAATTAATAAATTTGAAAATTATAAAAAAACAAAAATTTCAAAATTTCTGCCCATTTTTATCTGTCTCCTATATATGTCATAGTCAAAGGTCATATGCAGTCTCTTCGCTGAATGACTGGTTTATCCTAGGTTTGACCAAAGCCTTCGGGCTAACCCGAAATAAATTCCAATTTCGGCCTTTGACTAAAGAATTTTTAGGTTTAAAACCCAGAAGTTCTAACTTTTCAGTCAAACGACGAAAGTAAAATAATCTGTTTCGGGCTTTGCCTAGTCGATTCTAGAAGGACTGGCAGACTGGTCAAACGTCACTGTACTTGTAACACGTTTAAAAAAAGTATACTTGCGGTTAGTTTTGGTTGGTTGTTGTAAGAGATCTGACGTATTGTGCAATTTTAAATGTCATAATGCCTCACCATGTCTGAATAAAGACTTTTTTTTTAAAATTTTTAAAAATGACAATATAACAACAATAAACATTTAAATTAAAAAAAATCGTTTTATTAAATTCTAATTTAACAAACTGAATTTTTCTAATACCTAATTGAAGTTTGACTGGTCAAACCCTGATTTCATTAAATTAGTTTTGACATTTACCTGACCAAATTAGTTTCTCCTAGGTTTGACAAAAATTTTTTAGTCAGAGGCCAAAAATTTCATTTGTTTGGGCTTTAACAAGACTTCAAGTCCCCAGGTTAAAATAGAAACCTAGGGGGGCTTGAGGATTGACTATAACATATACATATAAATAATTTATTGTCTATTTACAAAAGGTTAGTACTAGTGTTTGTGTTATTGGGATCTTTGTAATATAAAAGATACACTCTACCCAAAAACTAAAATGGTAAAGACAAAACCAAAAAATATTAGATAAATTTTATAATAGGTTTTACAGAACTGCTCCAAAAAATTGAATATTTTTAAGCTTGCTTAATACACTTACATTAGCTATCTAAGGAACTTAAGGATCAGTTTTTTCACTCTTAGTTGGATCATAGTGTTTTACTCGTGATGTGTAAACATCGTACCCTAAAGAAACTAAATTGTCAAATAAAACGCGATATTTCGTCGATAAAACATAAAAATTTAAAAACTGTACAGGTGGCCAAATCATCCATTCTGCTACATATAGTCTCCAAGCTTTACATTTAACTTCTTCAATAAATTCTTCTACAGTCGAGCGTTCTAATAATGCCATTGTCCCAAAGAACGTAGAAATGCATATAGGTGATCCTATTATCTGATCTGCTAGAATTTTTTTGAAAACTATACGTACAGTATACCCTGGTATTGATCTATCTAATATTTTGTACCAGTAATGACTTGCTACTCCAACTGTGGTACCTGATAGGGTCATGTCTATTGTTCTGTTTCTATCCCAAGCAGCCAGATCTTTACTCATTATCTCATAGTTTTGCTCTATTACGTCTCCTAGACCAAAAAGGCATAATGAAAGGCCTACATTGGTGAAAAGTAAAAATTTGTCACTAAACATCTTATTCACTATTTTGCCTAGTGCTAGTGGCGATATTAAACGCACTTTTCCTATAGGCGATGCCATTATTTTAAGGAAAATTTAGAAAAAAAGTACGGTAAACACTCAATTAGAATGATGTCATCTTAAAACTAACCTTACTTTTTTTTATGATGTTATGTCATTGGCCTCGTGTGTTTAAAGGGTCATTTAAATTTCCCAAAACCTTGGCAACATTGCAAAGTATCGTAAATCGATCCAACGTTTGGATTCTTACCAGTCCTACGAGCATATACCTACTAGGGCCCCCTTTTGAAATTGACTCTTGGTTTTTTCTAAAGTTTTTAAAAATATGTCTTTATTTTTAAAGCAAAAAAAAAAAAAATTAAAAAAATGTTTTTTTTTTTAATAAGTCTGATAGATGTTTCTATCAATTACTTTCGTCTTCGCGTGATACTTCGGCATTATTTTGAAAAAAACTAAAAAAATTTGACAAACTTTCGAGTACTTTTTTATATATACTAGGTGTTACAGAATAAGATGCTGATCCTTAAGGGTGTTAAACCTTAAGTGTTTTTAAAGAAAAAAAAGTTTAAATAAAGCTATGTCCAAAACCCCCCTTAACTTTTGAGATATAGGGTGTTAAAATCTTAAAAAAAAAGTCGTTTCTTTATCATATCTTTAAGATGTAGGCGTTTTTTTTAAAAAGTTTAACCAGTGGCGTCCGTACGGGAACGTAGACTAAATTTTTTTTAAAAAAATATTATGTGCGTCACTGTTTTTTCCGTAAAAAAAAAAAACTATCTTTACAATCCCCATTCATTTTAGTGCAAATTTTATTTCTTGATTTTTTTTTTGCCCAAAAGGTTTTCGCAAAAAAAAAAACATTTTTATGCAGGGTTTCAATTTATTAAAAAAAAAAAATGTTTTTATTTTATAAACATATATGTTTTACCATTACATTATGAGAACTCTAATTCTAGAAGTCTAGCGGTACTTTAAAAATTAAAAATTTTTTTTTTTTTAATTTCAGTTTTTTCAAATTTTCAGATTCTAGATTTTTTTTGTAATACTTTAGATACACACGAAATGGGCATTTTGTCTTTTTTGGAAATATTTTAAATAACGGTCCAAAATTTTATACTTGTAAAAAAGTAAATATTTTGTTTTTAAAATTTCCCCATTAGATATGAAAATAATATACAGGGTGATTCATTTGAAGATCTTAACAAAAACCGGTTTTTAAAGTTGTCATCCTTAGAACCAAATTTGGGAAACCTGTATGAAATTTTTAAAAAACTATTTAATATTAATGTACCGCTAGACTTTCTAAATTAGGTTTCTTTTTTAATGTAATACCCATGTTTATGAAATAAAAAAAATTTATTTTTTTTACTAATAAATTGACCCTGCATAACAAAAAAAACCCTGTCGGACGAAAAAAAATCAAGAAATCAAATTTGTCCTAAAATGGTGGGAAAATTTTAAAAAAAGTTTTTTTTTCGAAAAAAAAATTTGGGCACATAAAATTTTTTTAAAATATTTTTGTCTTTAGCGGACGCCCCCTGGTTAAACTTTAAAAAAAAACTCCTACATCAAAAAACTGTTGATACTCAAGGGTGTGTGCCTAATTTTATAAACATACCTTTGGAAGTTATTAAAGTTATGATGAAGAAACGTTTATTTTTTTAAAATTTTAACACCCTATAAAAAAGTTAAGGGGTTTTGGACAAACTTTTTTTCAACTTTTTTTCTTAAAAACCAAAGGTTAACATCCTTAAGGATCAGCATCTCCAAAGTCAAAATTTTGGTTTTTAAAATCAACTTGGTAATAATGAAAATCAATTTAAAAAAATTTCTTTGCTTTAAGACCACCCTGTATTTTTAAATAATTGACTTTTAGGAACCTTTTAAAAAATTCTTTTTATATTTTTACTACTGAAACATTATTGCATCATGGTCAAATAACTGAATGTTAACAACCTAGTTATTACTTAATTTTTCTAAAGTATTTCCACTAAAAAAAAAATTTTTTCCCTTTAATGCATAAACTTGTAAAGTTTTGAAAAAAAAAATTTACTAAAATATTTAAGTAGATTAAGATAAAACAATTTCGTAATAATTTTTTTTTATATTATATATTATATATAAATTATAATTTATACAGTGACCACAGAAAGTCCGCAGCAAAGGGATTTTTTTTAATTATTAAACAACTTAATTTATTTTTATGTAGATTAATTCTGCATATAAACTAAAATATTACCCTTTCCCTTTTAACCCCGGTAAAAATTTTACGGTATACGACGGGGGTTAGAAAATTAATTATGTCTTGGAGAAAAATCCCTTAAATTTTTTAATTTTTACAAAATATTTTATAAAAAAAGTTGCCGCAATTAACAAGCTTGTAATAGTGAAAAATTTTTTACGTAGGACAAAAAAATTTTTTTTGTTATTTTAGGTTTTGGGTAAATAATGAAAAAAGGACTAAAAATAAGGAAGCTTTTTTTTTTTTTTATCTTGGGACAGTCCACGAAGGCTGATGCCAAAGTACTAACGTACCGTGGGTTCTTCAGTGGGTGGGGGGGTTTTTAACCGGGATTTAAAATTTTTTTGGAATTGGGGGGAAAGGAAAAACTTCTGGGGGGGGTTCCATAGTCTTGACCCCGTGGAAAAAAAAGGCAAAAAAGCGGGAAGTTGGGGCCTTTTAACTGAACTGTAAAAGGATGCATAAAAGTTGCACTACGTGTTGCTCTGTTGGGAGCTGCCAGAGAAAAAATACTGGCCAATTCCTCTGAGCAGAAGCCGTGAAAATACCTATAGAAGAGCGACAGATCTCCTACAGCTCGACGATGGGCGAAAGGAAGCCTTTCTGTGGGCGTTGGATCATTAATAAAAAAACAGCTCTTTTTTAATGGAGTCCAGAAGGTAAAGGGTTTTAGGGGACGCCATTCCCCCGACATGAGAACAATATTCCAAAGAGGGCTGATTTGGGATACATACAGAGTGTACAGATTGGAAGAAAGAAATATTTTCTGGCTCGAAAAAGGGAAACCAATCTTTTTTTAACGCCAAGCAATGGATGAAATGTGTTTGTGCCAGTTGAGGTTATTTCAAAAGTAACGCCCACTAGATTAAAAGACTCTTTTTTCGCAGAACTTGGCCGCTCATATGTAAGGGATGAGCATTCGAGACTTTTTTGCGACAGCGAACAGCTGTGTTTTTGAGGCATTAAACTGAACACGATTTTTTGGGACCCCAATCCAATATAAGTTTGAGGTCTTGTGAAAGAGATATTGCATTGACCTGCGCTTGTTTTTAAAATAGAATTACCCGGTGGCTTAAGAAATTGAATACTAGAGTGGAGGGTACTATCGTCAGCAAAACTATGAATGGGATTGATTGTGGAAGAAGAAAAATTTAAAATGTGTAGAAGAAACAGCGTGGGTGCCAGCACTGACCCCGGGGGCCCCCAAGCATTTATTTGGTAGAAGCTGGAGGAATGACCATCTACACTAACTGATATACGTCGATTAAAAAGGGAAAACTGGAAACCCAAAAGAGCAAAACTTAGGTGGGCCGTAAAAAGGGGAAGTTTTTTAAAGAAGCCCATCATGCCAGACCTGATCGAAAGCTTTGGATATGTCAAGAGCAACGACCTGGGATTCACCAAGAAACTCAAGGGACTTTTTTCCAGTTGGGGAGAAAAAGGGAAAAGAAGATCAGCTGTGGATCTACTGTGACGGAATCCATATTGTCTATCATGTAAGAGTTGCACATTTTTTTATTTTTTAATAAAGTTTCTAAAACTAAAAAGTATTAATTCCATATATTTTTCTAATATTCAACTTACTTTTATTCTATAAAAAAATGTTAAAATTCCTCATTAGTAAATTTTCATAAAAGTCTTAAAAATTTTTTTGGGTAAAAATTTTTTAAAAAAATTCTTTTGAAAATTACGATCAAGGGTAATTGATTCGGAAATTTTTCATTGGGGAAAATCCCAAAAACCGATGAAAATTTCAAAATATAAACAATTAAAAAAATAGGTTTTTTTTTTATTCAAAACTATCACAGATATTTAAAATTAAAAAAAGATCTGAAAAATGGAGGAAAATTTTTTTAAAAAATTCCCACCCCGGGAAATGTATCTTTTTTTAAAAATTTTAAACCCAAAATAGGGTAAAAGCGGGTAGTCAGACTTTCCCCGGCGATTCTCACTCGGACACGGTAACAACCGCGCGGAAGCCAAACTACCCGCTTTTAGCGCTATTTTTTGGGCTCTGTAAAAAAATTTTAAATATTTAAAAATACAGTTCTGGGAGGTAGTAATTTTTTTTTTTGGGAAAATTTTCCCCCTCTTTTTTAGATCCTTTTTTTAAATTTTAAATATCTTCATAGTTTTCGAGATATTAAAAAAAAAAAACCCCTACTTTTTTTTTTAAATTTTTTTTAATTTGGGGAAATTTTTTTCGGCTCCTTTTTGGGGTTTTCCTTAAAATTTTTTTTACATAAAATTCCCAATCGAAAATTTTTGATTTTAATTTTTGGGGTTTAAAAATTTCATCCCAAAAAAGGGACATGGAAAAAATGAAAATTTTATACATTGAAAAAAAAAACTTAAAATAAATTTGTGGTATAGTGAAGTATAAACAAGGTAACAATTTAGAAAAAAGGGTTTTTCATAAAAAAAAAAAAAAAAAAATTTTTTCTTTCGTAGGTAGGTTAAATTTTACACTATTATATAACTTTTTAATTGCAACAACTATTTCTTATACATTTTTCAAATAAAATAAAAATTAAATTTTCTTTAATTCCCAAAACAAATTAAATTTTTGAAGTCTTCCTTTATCCGTAACATTTTTACTGGGTATAAAGGGGAATATTTTGGTTTAAAAGGATGCAAAACTAATCTACATAAAAAAAAGAATTTTAAATTGTCCAAGGAAACAAAAAAAAAAAAATTACCATGAACTGCAGACTTTCTGCCAGTAAGCCAGTTACTGTATATTCTTTTCCAGAGTGATTAAAAATACTTTTAGTGCACATTTACTTTGCGAATTGATAACAAAATTTTATTTACTGTCAAAGAAAGCCTGAATATTGGTATATTTTGCAGAAAAACTTCCCTAAATCGGATTTTTGAATAAGCTACAGAGTTTTATAGGGGACCGTGGCGGGCCCGAAGTGGGAATAATATGCTAAGGTTTGAGTTTTCCCGGGATGATTCACCCTTCCTAGCATGACATGAATCCTGTGAACTGTTCATTATTTTTAGTTTTAGTAAATATTTACCAGAGCATGAATGATGGGGTAACAAAAAAAGGGCAAAAACCAAAAAGGTAGCAGAAAGCAAAAACAGTCATTGAAGAAAAATAAAAATGACAAAATTAAGTAGTTTGTAAAAAAGTTTTACCCCAAATACTCGCTATTTTGCGCATACCCCCTTTTTCCAAATCTTTTATTTGGTTCCATTTTTTTAAAATACCTACTCAAACTACTAACCAGAACTAACCAAGACCAAATTCTAAGGCAGCTAAAATACAATTAATTACTGTTAGTGATACATATTAAACTTTGTTACTGTGACCTTTTCTAAAAAATATGAAAAGGTGACAAGTTAAAAAAAGTTTTAAAATTTTTAGGAAAACCAAAATGGCAATTATAAAATTTGGTATTTTATGTAAAAAATATATATTAAATATGTTCACTGCCTTAGCCCAAACTTTAATTAAAAAAAAATTTTAAATCAAGACATTTTTTTCCATTAAATGGGATTGGGCTAAGATTGGACTGAAACTGCTGCCTTTTAAAAATTATTTTTTTAAGGCAACACATTAAGCTTGCTATATACATTTTGAAAACAACTACTTTTACAATCTAAACAACTTAATCATGATGTTTTACCAAAGTATAAATATCATATCCTAATGAAATTAAATTGTCAAATAAAACTCGATATTTTCCTGATATAACATGAAAATTAGGAACTGAATAGGAGGCCAAATCATCCATTCTGCAAAAAAGAGTTTCCAGGCTTTATTTTTAAATTCTTTTTTTAATTGGTCCATTTCGAACCTTCCAGTAATCCAATGTTAAAAAGGGGAAATTGATAATGTTGATCCGATGACCTGACCCAAAAAATTTTCTGAAAAAGAAGGCAATGAAGAACCGGGTTTAAAAAATGATCTAGCATTTTTCCCCAAAGGTTCACTACTCCTACCGGGTACCTTTAGAGCCTTTCTCTGTTCTAGTCTTGTTCCAGGCGGGCAGCTCGTTATTTATTATTTCGTATTTTTGCTCTATAATGTCCCCTAGACCAGAAAGGCACGTTGAAAGACCTATGTTAGTATACAGAAAAAAATTTGTCACTAAAAATGTTTCCGCTATATTGCCTAATGCCGGTGAAAAGTCCAAGTTTTTTGGGAACGATACTCCCATAATGCTTTTATAATTATGACGAACAAATTAGATACACTTAACCCCAAAAAAAAAGAATTTAAGCCCAATCTTTAAAGTATCCACACAAAATCAGCACCAAAATTTAACTGCAAGTGATACCCTTCCCTCCGCTGTATGTAACATGTTTAAATAATATTTTTAAACAAAAAAAAAATGTTATGAAACTGAGAAACTGACCCATAAAAAACACTACTTCAAAGCGCAAATCGGCAACATTGGGAAGCCAGAAATAGATTCAACGCCGAAATAGAGTAAGGCTCCCCACGTCACCTAAAAAAAAAAAAGCAATTTTTGCCGAGATAAAAATTAACCGTTGCTATTTTGCAGTTGGATCACCCTGTTGCAAAAGATGACCTTCAAGCATATACCTTCTAAAAGGGAATCTTGCCAGGAAAGGGGTTTTACGAAAGAAAAAACGCCAATAAGTTTATAGGTCGGCCTTTCTCTCAAGTACACTGTTCGTACGACAAACAGCAACGCTGCCTCTAAAAAAGGGATGTATTCGAAGAACACCATCGATTTGAAAAAACTACTTACCGGCTTTGTTTTCTGTGATTTGAAAGTGTTAAGAAAACATGTTCATTGAGTTTATTTCTGTTAATATTGTTGAAAATTTTCTGTGATTTTTTATTTCTGTCAGTTGCTATTTTGTGTTATCAAAATTTTGAGGCTTTTTTTTAATTTTTCTATGAAATAACACTGAAAAGCTATATCAGAATATCAAACTATGAAATTCACCGTAAAATCATTTCCCCAAATGTCCCAGACTAGGAGACTTAGTCAGATTAAAGGAAAAACCGGAAATAAAAATTTGGGAAAAACCCTTAGATTTCTTCACACGGGGGGACACATTCCGCATATTACCCATGGGTCTTTAAACTGGTTAGAACTCACAAATCCTTCAAATTCCATTGGTAGCATGACAATTTTCAAGATGCAATACGGGTGTATAATGGTAGAGTCTCGGTTTTGTAGGTAGTAATGAAAGTTTAACTTGCGTTACTCTGCATGATCCTTCAAACTTAACGAAGCAAGGACACCAAAAGAAAAGGTACCTATTTTTACAAAGAATGGAAAAGTATTGTATGACAGTGACAAATATATGGATATGATTGAAAGTTTTAAACCTGATATGTACACACTCTTGTCTGATGGAGAAAAACTGAAAACCTCAAAAATTTCTTAAAGCTGTGGAAAACACAGTGGCTTTTTAAAAAACAGTGTATAGATCGCACAAGAAATCAGAAATTCTTCAAGATACTTTTGTTATTGCACCAATTGCTGGAGGATACTGTTTAAGATCGCAAAAAAGTCTTGAAATTGATACTACAAAATGATTCCCATGTCATGGCTACCTTATTGATGGTCTTCATAATAATGGTCCAGAAGTTGAATTTTTACCTTTTGCTGAAGTAAGACCTGTAATAGAAAATGTGCTCGAGATTTTTCCCCCCTGAAAAACTAAGAGTAGTACAAGGCTGCTGGACCCCCCTTAATATTATAAAGCTGATTAATTGTGGTATTGATATATTTGATACCCCCATACTGTAGAATCCTAACTGAACGTTCTGCTGCAATTATTTTCGCCATTAATGCGGGAAGAAGAATGGGAATCATATGAAGTAAACCTTAGACAAACTAAGTTTGCAGATGATTTTCGACCCCCTACTATTGGGTTGTAAATGTGTAGCTTGTGCAGGATATTCTCGTGGATATATTCACCACCTCTTAACAGTACAAGAGCTTTTAGGCTCTGTATTAATAATGATACTTTAATGTTCACCACATGTTAAGTTTTTTAAAAAAAAAATTAGGGAGTGTATTAAGAATGAGACTTTAAATGAGTTGGAAGATAGAATCAGTACTCAGTTCAAATCCTATCAGTATCAGGAAGATACAGACTTGATTGTTGAAAATACCAGTGATAATATAAGTTAATTTGTAAGAGGTTTTTTTTTAATAAATCATTTTTTTTCTTAATTTGTATTATATTTAAAGTACTTACTTAGTTAACAGCTTCTATGGGTAATTATGGGAAATCAGTCATAAAGTTCACAATAAAAATATTCTTAAAAGTTACAATTTAGCCAGTTAAATTACAAAAAAAAAATTCTATAGTGATTTTTAATTTTTAATCTTTCTTTTGTAATTTTTAGTGATAAATTTACATTTTGTGCTTTTGCAATATTATCTTCTGTACAGAGCTGTCGGTAATTGAATTACTCTCCGGAAAAGGTAATTGTATTTGGATTATCAATTATTAAAATTAAAATATTGTAATCGTAATTGGTAGTTTATTTTCACGAATCCCAAGTAATTCAATTACTTAGAAAGTAATCCGATTACTTATAAAGTAATTGAATTACCTAGAAATTAATTCAATTACCTAATGAATAATTGAATTACTACAAAAAATCAATTACCTTTCTTTACGGAAAAACTGCCGGAATTTTGGCCAGCCAGAAAGAGCATTTTGAAACACGGCGGGCCGCTTTGAATCCGGCGAAGGCCGCCTCTGCGCTGATTTGGTATTTTTTATTGATGCTTACCGCCACCGTTTTTATACTTTTTTTTGTGGGAAAATCTGTTGATATTTGGGGTAGGATAAGAAGTTTTTATTTTAGACTCATTTAATGTTGAACTTGCCAAGAAACTAGTTTAAATAGTGTGACGTGCGCGTATGATGCATATTAGTATAAATATTTTATTTGCTTAGTGTATCTTGTTTAAAAATAATGTGGAATTTTAAAA
>JAHBCN010008706.1:0-37737 GCA_019359885.1 Listronotus oregonensis | reverse complement strand
CTGGATGGTTTTTGGAGCTTGTTGAAAAAAAGGGGGGGATTCCATTTGAAATTTATTTTCTAAAAACCCTAGCTGTAGAGGTAAAGGCGATGACTTTATACATATCTTTCTTATGAATTTTGAGTTTAGTGAACATGTTTTTTAATAGCGAGGTTATGGCTGATTTTTTTGTTTAAATTAAGCTGTTATCCTTTTTTATTCACCAGTAAGGTACTTATTTATTCTTAAAGAGAAAAATGCTGTTTTTCTAAGCTAACATGTTTTCATACGTCTAGACCCAGGTATTATCCGAGCCTCCATACTATCTCTTTCTTTAATGTGAATATTTTGAATAATTTAATCAGGTCTTATTAGTCATATTTAGTTTTTCCCTTTAAAAAAAAGAAATAATCATAACTTTTAACTATATCAAATATTTTTAACCGGGACAAGTTTGGTCAGTTTTGACTTTTTTGATAATTATATTCATTGTTCTGGTAGTATACCAGATGCTCATCGGGGTTTTCCTTAACATTCTTCCAAAATGTTGCGTTTTATTCTCTTCTGCTAATCAAACGTTCAGCTCCACAACTTACCCTTCCTAGACAAGGGCGCAACACTGGCTCCGACAACTCGTCGGCGGGGGGAGGTTCACCCTTTTGCGATACAACAAAAAACTTTTCGAAGAAATCCGTCGAACTCAAGGAAAGGTGAAAGATTGGATTATTAGCAATTATGCAGGGTTTTTTTAAAAAGGCTGAATGCCCTATTTCAGAAGAAGCAAATTTAAAATCTTGCTTAAGAATTTGGCTCCATTTTATCAGACTCAGTTACCCTGGTAAATCACATCTATTGACAACTTGAATTTTGGGGAGACGTCTGAAGAACGAGGGAAGCGGGAAAGTTATGCACAACCCAAGGAGGAGTTGTTTTGGAACCGATTTAGCATACGGGAGGAAAAGTTTCAAAAATTTGACTGAGGATCCTAGACGGAGGTTAAAGAAGAAGAAATTTTTGCTTTAGGGGCAAGAAGCCTGGTCACCGTGCTGCGGATGCCTTTGCCAAGACCCAAGTACTGTTTTAGATGCAAGAAGGAGGGTGTAACATCGAAGTCATGCCCTAATTGTCGTCCGAAGTCGGGAAAGGAGCGGCGCTCCTAGACATTCGCCCTTGTTAGAGAGCGCAGAAAAACTTGAGGATTCGACCTATCCTCGATTATGTGCTGGAGCAGCGCAGAATGGAACGGCCGTATCTTAAAGTTAATATTTTGGGCAAAAAGTTCTTGGACTTCGGATTCCGGGCATCGCGAACTATTATTGGAGGCTCTGGCTGGCAATTGCTGAAAACTTTATCCTTAAAATTAAATACGAATGAAACCCGTTTGCAAGGTGGCAAATGGAAATCGTTGTCAAAGTATTGGAGTGAACCAATGGAGTTAAAGATCGAGTTCGTATCATCGACTATTGTTATTCCAGACCTACCTCATACTTTGATTTTGGGAGCAGATTTTGGCGTTCTATGGGTATCGTACCTGACCAGGGACGAATGGTGTTTTTAACCTTTCAGGTTGCCCTTGACATATCTTCGGATAACGTTTAACCTCTGAACAGCAGGAAGAACTTACGAAAGTGGTTGAACGAAATTTCGAACTTATGGGAGACAAGTTAGGATGCACAGATAAGGAAACATGTCATCGTCACCAAATCAAGACCAATCAAGCAACGTTATTATCGTGTTTCACCGGTTATGCAACAACACATAGACAAAGAGCTGGATGAGATGTTAAAACTTGGAGTTATTGAGCCTTCAAAGAGCCCTTTGGTCATCTCCTATTGTAATGGCAAAGAAAAAGATGGTTCGTTGAGATTATGTATTGATTTAGAAAATTAAATTCCGTCAGTGAACGTGATAGCTATCCATTGCCGCAGATTAGTGAACTTTAGACAAACTTAAGTTTGGGAAATATCTTACCAGCTTGGACATTAAATCGGCATATTGGCAAATACCTATGGCTGAAACTTCTAAACCATATACAGCGTTCACAGTACCAAATAGAGGCCTTTTCCAGTTTAATCGATTACCTTTTGGTCTACATAATGCCCCAGCTACTTGGCAACGTCTTTTGATAATGTTTGGGAGGATCTAGAACCCATGTTTTCTGTATTTGGATGACATCGTTATTGCAACGCCTGATTTTGAGACCCACTTAAAAGTTTGGAAGAAGTTTTTAGGAGGCTGCGGATGCTAACCTTACAGTCAGTCGAGAAAAGTGCCAGTTTTGCAAACCACATGAAATATTTGGGCTACGTCGTGGACAAGAAGGTTTGCATACAGATCCAATAAAGTCAGGGCAATGTTGGAGATTCAAGCACTAAATGTGACGGAAGTCAGAAGAATTGTGGGAACGTTTTCCGGTATCGTCGTTTTATTAAAGACTTCGTCTGTCATTGCGCCAAACTAACTTGTTAAGAAAATCTAGGAAGTTTGAGTGGACCGAAGAATGTGAATTATCTTTTAAGAAATTAGGATTGTTTAGTTCAATCCCCGTACTTTCGTTGTCCGGATTACTCTTTACCTTTTGTAGTTCAATGTGACAGTTCAGGCTATGGTATAGGCGCTGTTCTTACTCAACCCCATCCAGATGGCAGAGAGAGGTTTGTTATCTAAGTCAGAACAAAGCAAGAGCAAAACTTTTCAACGACTGAGAGAGAATGTCTGGGTCCTCTGGTCTGTAAAAAATTGGACCCTACCTAGATCTTGTACCTTTTTCTGTTATAACGGATCACTATTCCCTAGTATGGCTGCAGAACAAGCAACCTACTGGTCGATTGGCTAGATGGCAAGACAACTCCAACAGTGACTTTAAGATCATTCACAGGAAAAAGAGATGGGCCGGATATGCTGTCCCGGGAAAATCTTAAACTTGACACCCTTTGATACTGGTGTGCCCGATGTTTTGGATAAGTGGTATGCTGATGCTTGGCAGAGTCCGATCAAACCGTTGAAGCCTGCTTGGCGTGAAGGAAGTGGTAAACGGAAATTTGTTAAATGTGATTATCCACATCTCAGACCAGAATCGACAACTGGAAGGAAGTATCCAAGGAAAGGAGACGTGAATTAATGGGACCGCTCATGAACCACCAACATCTGGTCACATGGGGTTTACAAAACATTTAGTAGGCTTGGGAGGTTTTATTGGCCCAAAATGAGGTATGATGTGGCTCGTTATGTCAGTCAAGTGAGACCTTACATGCATAAGAAACCTCAGGGACTTCCAAAGGATAAAATGGTATCCAATCCAAAAAACCCAAAGAACCATGGGAAGTTATTTCTAAACCATTAGGCCCTTTACCAAGATCAAAGAAGGGAACAATTTTTCCTTGTAGTGACTGATTATTTGAGCAAGTTCAACTTCGTAATTCCACTTCGGAAGGCAACAAGAGACAATTGCTCAGCGCATAAAGTACTGTTTTCCTAATGTTTGGTGTTCCATACCATCCTGTGTGACAATGGACCACAGTTCCGAGGTCGACCGTTTCTTCGCTTGCAGAGAAATATAATTGTAAGATTAGATTCAACGCAAACTACCATCCTCTCGCAATCCAACAGAGCGGGTGAATAGAACTTTGAAGACTATGTTAAGTATTTATGTTTTAGACAACCACCGAGACTGGGATGTAAATATTGATCAAGTGCTTGTGCTTTAAGAACGTCCCCCGAGACCCTGAAGCTTAGTCCCTATTTTGTAATATTTGGTCGGGACATGATACTATCTGGAAAGGATTATATTAAGAAGGAAATTCCAGGCGTAGAGGAAAGTTGGAAAGGACCTCAGAACCGGTCGGCTTTTGGAAGAAGGTATTTGTTGATGTCAAGACTCGGTTGGAGGCTGCAGGCAAGAAGAGTGCCGATAGATACAATCTACGTTGCCGACATGTTGAATATCTTCCAAATCAGATAGTTTACAAGAAGAACTATGTTTATCGGACGCCGCCAAATACTTTTCCAAAAGTTGGCTCCTGAGTATGTTGGACCGTTTATATCAAAAAGAGGGTCGCCGTGGACTATGAATTGCAGGACAAAGACGGAAATTCCAAAGGTTTGGCATATGGGATTTGCGAGAACCACCGTGTGTTGAAGACCAGTCGTTGTAATTTTTCGAGTTACGACGCCCTGCAGGGTGGGCGATCAGTGAGGTGTAGGCCTCTGACTTGGCGAAACATATCAGGGGAGTATTCTTCATTGGGGAAAGAATAGCTTTCACCGAGGAAAGGGTATAAATCCAAAGTGCTATCTTAGAGTTTTGTCATTCTATTAGATCTGGAAGACTTTGGAGGTTAATTTTCAATTAATCCTCTTGGCTGGTTGCATCGGCTGGTACATTATTTTGATCTGGATATTTCTGTTGTTGTTCTGTTAGGCTAGTTTGGTAGTGGAATTTAATTTTGTCATGAATTGCCATAGATATGATGTAGTATTGAAATCGTATATAGGACTTCTCTTTTTTTTTTATTGCCACAACATTGTGGTTGGTTTAAAGTTTCTTGATTTTTGTTTAAAGGGCTTATGGTGGTGTATCCTTGGATGTGCTTTTGACCTCCCGGGGTATCCCGATATCTCGGAGAGCAGACTGAAAAGTGGTCCACGTCGGGGGGTGTGGTTTGGTGGCGACCCTAATGTGGCGTTTTAAGCGGGCCATGCTACTGCGTTGGGACTCGGTCTTTTCGGCCTAGTAGATTGGGCAGACGTCGGCAAACACCCCATTCGGGGTACCCTCTAATTATTTTTGTTTTTTTGCTTATTACCCATGCTATGCATTTTCAGTGAGGGTGGATACTTAAATTCATCCCCAATTGTTTGGTGGACTTTTGGATTTTTTTTTTTTTTGATATATGGTTGGATTTTTGCTTTTTTTTCCACCTTCAGGGTATACCCCGTGAGAGGGCATTTCCGGTTTCTTTGGGAGCCTTGAGGTGTTTCTGTGGATCTGTCAGGGTGAGACTAAGACACGAGGTTGCTCCATGCTGATTGATGTCAACGCAGTTTTAGTATAGCACCGTTAAACATCGCATTCGTATTTTTGCTTGGGATTATTCACCATCCTGACAGTCCAGGAGGCGACTTCATTCCTTCCGGGGTCTCCGGGAGGTTTTGCTCGTGGATATTCTCTGAAATATCTTTATTTTCTTTGAGTTGATTTATTGCGTTAATAATGGAAATGCTTATGTATAAAGTCTGAGTTGACTAAGCCTTGTATTGTCTGGTAGGTAGTTTTTTTTTTTGCTGGAAAAGGAAAGCTTGTAAATTGACCAATGGTGGTCAATTTTTTTCAGGAAAAGGGGGGAAATGTTACATTAAATTTTCAATCCATTAATGTAACATGTGATTTACTAGTACTTACTTCAGTTGCAAAATATATGCATGGTAATCTACGCATACCTGTTTCGACACCTCATTCTTTAAGATTAATCTGTTGTGAATTTAGGCCGTGCGACTTGGCTAGATAAAGCTCTTATTGTTTTTACACCTGGAAAGGCTTGATTTGTCCTCTAGTTCTTTTATTCTGGGACTCCAGACTAAAATTCAATATGCACCGGAGATAACACTAACCTAAAAACAGAAGTATATACTTGCAGGTTATACACTCATGAACTGTAGGCATATCAGGCGTTTTGTTCATCCATATTTCATTCATTATTTCCCTTTTATTGGACATTTTAAATGGTATTTCGTTTATTTAATGCCTAAAACTTTTATTGTTTTGATTTGTACGTCAAAACTAACCTGTCAGCTGATAATCTTCTTTTTCCCTTTTTGACATGGGGTTTGGTTTCTTCTTTAATATTGTTGGCGGTTAGAACGACCAGTCATGTCCCAAATTATATTGAGGGTTACTAGATCATATTCCCTCTCTTTCTTTCTTTCCGGCCCGTGAGGTCGTTTCAGTCTAACACATAAAAGATGGTTCAGCTACAGGTGGGTCCACAATGTATTGGGTAATTTGCGTGAAATGCGACAAAAACACCGGATTGAATTTTAATGTTGTTGTTTTACGGCCAAGTTGGTTAATGAGGGATGTTGTTTTAATTACAGTGTGTACGGAATGCCATGTTTAGTAGTTTTGTTGCTGGTTTTACATATTTCTCCCAAGGAAATAATACTGTCGCATGAGGATTGCCACTTTGTGCATGCATCCTGACTGAGTAGGCAGCCTTAAGGTTCGGTAGATTGAAAAAAAATACGTGTCTTCCATAAAACTAAATTTTCCTCTAAGGAAGGCCTCTTTACTTTCTAACTCTTGAACGGAGTGTAGTGCGAAGTTTATTCTTTCCAATTTAATTTTTGGTTTTAAACCAACCTTTTAAAAGGGATTCGTTGGAAGATAAACGTTTTAAGTGTTTCTGAATTCTGGATCGGTTAATGTAGTATATTTCCAAATGGATTTGGTTGGAGATTGCGTTTGAGTCCAGAAACACGTGCCATTTGATTGGATTTGGGCACTACTGGATGGTTTTTGGAGCTTGTTGAAAGAAAGGGGGCACTTCCATTTGTAAATGTTATTTTCGTAAAAACCCTAGCCGTAGAGGTAAGGCGATGACTTTATACATATCTTTCTTATAAATTTTGAGTTTAGTGAACATGCTTTTTAATAGCGAGGTTATGGCTGACTTTTTTTTGTTTAAATTAAGCTGTTATCCATTTTTATTCACCAGTAAGGTACTTATTTATCTCTTAAAGAGCAAAATGCTGTTTTTCTAAGCTAACATGTTTTCATACGTCTAGACCCAGGTATTATCCGAGCCTCCATACTATCTCTTTCTCTTAATGTGAATATTTTCGAATAATTTAATCAGGTCTTATTAGTCATATTTAGTATTTCCTTAAAAAGAAATAATCATAACTTTTAACTATATCAAATACTTTTAACCTGGACAAGATACCTGGTCAGTTTTGACATTTTGATAATTATATTCATTGTTCTGGTAGTATACCTTACGATGCTCATCGTAAGGGTTTTCCTTAACATTCTTAAAAATGTGTACCCATTAAATTAAAACTTTGATTTTAAACCTAGCTGTAAAACACGTATAGTGATACAAGTTAGCCAGAGTCCTCGTGTGATAAAGCCTCTGTGATTTTTAAATACTAAAGAATGGTTTTTCTTTAGGGTTTTTTTTTTTTTTGTTACCCATTGAAGTTTTGGATTCCTGGAGTATTCAGGATTGTATTTGGAAGTTATTAAGTGAAGTTTATGGTTTTTCCCCTGGCTATTGCAGTTGTTTTCCATAGGAGCGTATTTCCCCAGCGCATTCACCACCGGTTACTAGTAGTCCTTTTGCATGTGAGGAAGAACCACCCTGCTGTATTTACAAAGAACCTAAATTAAATTTCCAAGTAAGATCTAACTAGTGTAACAAGGGATTTGGGTGTAGTATCATTACTTTACTAATTTAATTATATGTAATTGCATTTTTTTGTTTTCTTTACTACAGTTTAAACTTATAAGTTTTCAAGTATTTCAATTTAACATTTCTCAAAACTTTAAATATCTTGTTGGTTTATTTTATTATACTAGGTTGTTACCACCCAATCTCTTGGTATTTTTTTTTAACCATCATTATTGATTTTTTTTTTATATATATATATATATATATATATTGATACCTGTTAAAATTTTCTTAACTATCTGATTACCTTTGGTATTCTAGTTATTGACATTATTTTTTTGGTTACTTAGTAATTTAAGACATATAGCGGCACTTGTTAGCCACGTAACTTATGGTGTGGTTATTTACTTCCCAGTTGTGAGCTCTACGTGTGCACGTTGGGTAGTAAGGGGGTTCCATAATAATAATAATAATATTAATACATTTACGTATTAAACGTTTCAACTTCCAGTTTTAGGTTAATTATTTATTTATTTTATGCTATCGCATTTTTTTACTGCCTAACAAGTTTATTCTTATACATATAACATAATAATAATTAATAGTAATAGTAGTTTTAAATTGATTATGCTCTTAAACCTTGGTTAATTGTTTTTAATTATTTTTTTTTATCTTCGCCTAATACTTAGTAATTGCTACTCACCATTTATTATTTAATACTGATAAGTTATTTTTTTTATATACGTAATCCAAATTTTTAAACTACTCTTAGTACAACTTTCTGACCTTTATTCTTGATTTTTAATTCTTTTGTAAACTGCTTGACTGTCAGATATTTTTTTCAAACTTTTTAAGATTATTGTCCTGATAATAGGCTACTAGTGGCACATAAAAAAAAACAAACTTTAAAATAAATTTGGAACTTGCTTCAATTTTGTGGTTTTCCTTACTTCACAAGGCTACCTCCTTCTTAGACTTTCAGGAACATCTGAGGACCTTCTAACTTGGGTTTACGGTTGTCATTGTCAAGTTAGTGGCGCCCTAGGTATCCGGAGTTAGTTTTTAAACGAACCTCCCCACGCCGACTTGAGTTGTCGGAGCACAGTGTTGCGTAACCGTTGTCTAGGAAGGGTAAGTTGTGGAGCTGAAGCAGTTGTGATTAGCAGAAGAGAATAAAACGCAACACGTTGACTACAGAAAGCTGAATTCACGCATTATCAAGGACAAATTCCGCTTCCTCGCGTGGACGAATTTCTTGAAAAGTTAAAAGACAGTCTGTATTTCACGAGTCTGGATTTGGCTAGTGGATATCACCAGATCGAGATGGAGGAAGAAGCCATTCCAAAAACAGCCTTCACAACGCCGGACGGGCATTATGAATTTTTAAGAGTACCTTTCGGTCTCTGCAATGCTCCTGCAGTTTTCCAAAGGGCAATTAATAAAGTTTTGGGTAATTTGCGATATGGCAAAGTGCTGGCCTATATGGATGACCTGTTGCTTCCATCTTGTACCTTTGAAGCAGGCCTCAGCAACTTAAGAGAGGTCTTAGTCTCCTTCAAAGCCGCAGGACTTACACTTCGCTTAACAAAATGTCATTTCTTCATGGAAAAGGTCGAATATCTGGGACATGAAATTAGTAAAGATGGTATTCGACCGGGAGTCAAGAAAACAGAGGCTGTCAAGTCATTCCCGACACCAGTTGATGTACACTCTGTTAGACAATTTCTGGGTTTAGCTGGTTATTTCCGCAAGTACATCAAGGATTTCGCTACTATCGCGAAGCCACTAACTTACTTAACCAAGAAAGATGTCAAGTTTAGTTGGGGCAACGAACATCAGAAAAACTTTTGAAACCCTGAAGGAAAAATTAGTGTCTAGGCCTGTGTTAGCTCTATATGATCCAGAGGGACAAACAGAAATCACACCGATGCTTCAAAATGGGGTATCGCAGGAATTCTATTACAAGTGCAAAAGGATAACACGTTGAAACCAGTCCTGTACTTCTCACGCCAGACCAACAAACATGAACAAATGTATCACTCGTATGAGTTGGAGATGATGGCGGTGGTGGAAACACTTAAGCAGTTTAGAATATATCTAATAGGCATCGAATTTAAAGTGATAACGGACTGTAATGCCATAAGAAGCACATTAAGTAAACGAGATCTTGTGCCGAGAATAGCCAGATGGTGGTTGAGTATACAAGAATATACATTCACTGTAGAATATCGCCCTGGACACAAGATGCTTCATGCTGATGCTTTAAGTAGAAATCCAGTTAACACTTTAGATAATACTTTTGTAAACTTGGTCAATATAAACGAAAAAGATTGGGTTTTAAATGCACAATTAAGTGACAGTAGGTGCAAGTATATAGCTGAAATATTAACACGACCACCCGCAGATAAAGAGGATCACGAAATTCATAAGAACTATTGCTTGGATAATAACAGACTCTATAAGATTACTCCAACTGGAAAGAAATGGTTAGTTCCAAGGATAGCCAGACGACAACTGTTGCTTCATTTTCACGATGGAATTGGTCATCTTTCCGCAGATAAAACTATGTCAGCAATATCGAAGCTTTATTGGTTTCCTGGAATGAGACGCTATGTAAGGAAATTTATATCCTGTTGCTTACCATGTTTATATAATAAGCAACCGGGAGGTAAACAACCCGGTTATCTTCATTCTATCGAGAAAATCAGCGAACCGTTCGATACAATTCACATTGATCATCTTGGACCGTTCGTAAAATCAAAGCAAAAGAACATGTATTTAATTGTTATCGTAGATGCTTTTACTAAATTTGTCTTCATGAAATCTGTACCATCGACTAAAGTACGTCCACTAATTAGCTTTTGGACAGTGTGATAGAAAATTTTGGAGTTCCAAGGAGGATAATATCAGATAGAGGTTCTTGTTATACCAGCAAACAGTTTAAAGAATATTGTAAAGGATTCAATATTAAACATGTTTTAAATGCGACAGCTACTCCAAGGGCTAATGGACAGGTTGAGAGATATAATCGCACAATTCTCTCTAGTCTGTCTGCATCCACGTGCATTGAAGAGAAATGGGACGAGGTGGTTCCCAAGGTAAGGTGGGGCTTAAATAGCACGGTTAATTCGACAACCGGAAAGTCGCCCTACGAACTACTTTTTGGTTACTCTCCACGAGGAGTAGCGAACTCGTTTCTCGATAACGAGGTTTCAGTGGACACAGTTCCAAAAGTGGATGTCAAAAAGGAAAGAGAAATGGTAAAAGTCGCTATTACCAAAAGACAAGAGCGTTCGGAAGCCAAATATAATGTGCATCGCAGCACTGGAAAGAAATATAACGTAGGCCAACAAGTATTAGTACGTACTACAATAACGAGTAACGAAGGCAGAAGTCGAAAACTGCTACCAAAATATAGTGGTCCTTATACTATAGTCAAAGTGCTAGATTACGATCGTTATGTGATCAGAGATGTTCAAGGCGCCACTCGCTCGCAGAGAAACTATAAGGGTATCGTTTCCCTTGACAAAATGAAACCATATAATGTTGAGGTTAGCTCGGAATCTAACGAAGATTCCGATCTAAACGAAAATTAAGGGAACTTTCTCATCAGACTTTGATGACCAAGTTCCTTTACCAGGAAGTATAATGTTCCTTTTATTTTGTGTTATTTTATGTTATTACTTAATCCCTTGAAATATTGATGCATCAATACCTTGTTATATTTTATCTTACATTTTCTTTTTGATCTGAGACTTTATAGTTTAGTCAGATCAATTTTATTTAGGTAGCCAACGGGAGAGACAGAACGAGGAAGCTACAGCTGAATGTTTTTTTTTACTTCTTATCAAAATTATTTTTTTTTGTGTTGCAATGTCATGTTGCATTGTATTAACTAGGAACTTATACATATGTTTTTTTTTATGTAGGAATAACCTAGTCCACGAGGTCGTGGACACCAGTAGCATGGCCGACTGTTATCAAATCTGGGAAAACAAATTCGCAGTAGAAAATATGTGTGGTCAGGAGACAACGGCTTGATCAAATCAGTAACTTAATCCTGTTGACAAAATAATATCGCTGGGCATTTCCAATAAATTGAAACATGCTGATTAATATAAATAGACTGTTAAGTTAGAAAAGAACTGTAAATACCCGAGAGATATTTTTCTAAGAAATGCCATAACGATATGGATATATTTTTATTAGGTTAAGCGATGATTGGATTTTAAAAAGGAGTTAGTTGTAAAACGCATTCGTTGCCGAATATATATATTTCTGAATTAAGCGGTGTCGTATTAGTTTTATTTTATGTTATTTAAGAAGTAATATTAGGAATTTTATATATATATATATATATATATATATATATATATATATATATATATATATATATATATATATATATATATATATATATATATATATATATATATATATATATATATATATATATATATATATATATATATTTTTTTTTTTTTTTTCAAAATTTCTTAAACCATTTATTCTAATTAAGCTTGATTGTTTCTTGGGTATGAGGTTTTCTGTATAACTCAAACAACAATATTTCTTTACGTTTCGCACCTACATGGAGGGCTTTTTCAAAAGATTTTTTTATTGTATTTTCATGATTTTAAAAATATCATCTACAAAATAAATATATCATCAGGCATACAACTTAAAATAATAATATAGAGGTATAGGACAATTTACATTTGTAACAATTATGCAGTCTAAATTATTTCATTATATTTACGTGCAATAACAATTAAATACTAACAATTACATGATAAGACATACATTTTAAAACTTAAAAACAATTTATTTTATTGTTGTTCACTTTTTTATTAAATCAAAAAGTACGTACCCTGAAGAAACATATTGTTGGCATCATTTATAATAGGTAGATGCACACTGTCGCTACCGTTTTTACGATACTTGACAATGATACTAATTTTAGTAATAGAGGCATGTTTAACCGAAAGAACCAACATTATTGGAGCATTGCAACCTCCTGCGCCATCATCCTTTCAATCCACAAATATGTTTTCCTTAAATGTATGGTGCTGCCTCCTTGGATCAAAAATTATTGGACCTGTGTTTTATAAAGGATTTTTTTAACAGGCAAACAATATTTGAATTTACTAAGAAATGTGTTGGAGGATTTTTGGATGATGCCAATATAGCTATTATTAGCATATTGTAATTTATTAATGTTAGTTATGTGTTATTATTTAAAAAAAAACTGAAACTACGATGTTTATTACTTACACAAGTAATTAGAAGGTTTAACAAATTATATCCTTTATGGCGGAATTTATTTAAATTTGGTTACTGTCATAGCATACTACGACACAATTTGTACAAAGAATGCGATTTTAAGAATTCCGTGGCTCTAGTTACGAAAAATGCATTTAAATTGAAATAACTCTGTTATTTATTATCTTAGAAAAAAAAATGTTAATAACTAATTTATAGAAAATTACATTCTCTATCGAATTAACGTAACAAATATAGAGTGTTGCATTTAAAAAAAGTATATTTTTGTGAATAACGCGTAAACCTGATGTTCATTTGTTTTTCTATTATCGTCATTGTAATCAGCGTAAAAATGTACACAACTTTGCTAATTTAACCTAACTTGTCTCTCTTATAACAAAGAAGTTAGGTATAGTGCTGACTTAATTTTGAACACGGTATATATATATATATATATATATATATATATATATATATATATATATATATATATATATATATATATATATATATATATATATATATATATATATATATATATATAATATATAAATATATAATATATATATATATATATATATATATATATATATATATATATATATATATATATATATATATATATATTTTTTTCTTTTCTTATATTAAGGCTGGCTGCGAACACTAAGTAACCCACTTTAACGATATCTTTAATGCATATGTCGGCTTCTAGCAGGAAAACGATCCCCGCGTTCCTATTCAGTCAAGGTAATAACATAGAACAGCTTGTAGCATGCCCAACACAATAAGAATTATTTATATTTAAATAATATTTATGCCATCATATGCATGTGTCACATTACGTTGGGGGCAACACACGACTCGACAGGCTGCATTATTTCACATATAATACGTACGCACACGATGATACATACAATTATTTTGTTAAAGAAAGAAATTGTCATTGTAGAAACATCCGGTACGACAGTTTGGTTTCTTTTTCGCCGGTTTTTTGCACGCCAATCTGGAGAAATTCGTGGAATTTTACGGGGTTTGTTTGTCATAGCATTCTTTACTTTCAGAAAGCATAAATACGTTCTTTTACCATATATTTTAATAATTATTTTTTATTTAATAAAGAGAATATCAGTATCTTGTAATATATTACATTTAACCAAAAGCATGGACAATTTTTTTGACCTACATGAAAAAATGAAAAAAGGTTACAAAAAATACCTAAAATACCAAAATACTAAGTCAATATTCTGTCAAAGTAAAGCGGCTTTATTGAACATTAAAATTATTGGAACTGTTTTGTTAATAATGGTAATTTTAAAAATGTTTTACTTTTACCAATATGAATTAAAATTAGTATGAAACCCTAGACAGAATATTGATTTTTTGTGTTTTGCCATTAAAGGAATTTATTATCTTTTTCTATTAAGAATTAGATTAATTTTTTTGTTAATAAAAATGAGACGAAATCCTTTTATGAAAATATATAAAAAAAAAATAGATGCTTTTGAAAACTAACCACAACTAATAAATAAGGTACCTTATTAGGCGATTGTTAATTTTATGTCGTATATCTTTTGTTTCCCTTCAAATCATGTTCTTAGGAAATTTTTAGGATTCAATAGCACAAAATACACAAGATAGCCACTGGTTTTATCAAGTTTTGATGTTATGTCTTCTTTACTTCATTTAAATTACCCATTTCAACTAAAATTCTGTACTGACATTTTTTATTTTTTTTTAATCGCTAGAGTCATCGCCAACTGAGAAGATATTTAGTTTTTGGAAATAAATGAGATGGCCAGCTTTTACAGGACAACATGATATACATTGTTAAGAATCAACAGCACTATTTACTTACGTAAAAGCCAATTTGGCCTACATAAGAAAAAATAAAGTTGATAATGGTGGCCGTGTGGTAAAACCTCGGAAGTGAGATCTGAAAGCGCTATCAGGTAGCGCTGAAAAATTGGTAATAAAGTGTGTGAATTATTTTGAAATTCATTTTAAAATGAAGCCTGGAAAAAATAAAAACTATTTTACAAATAAAATGTCGGTTTTCCTCGAATATCACCGGAAATACTCAAATTTTAAAACGTTCTAAAAGGCTTATTGTTAATCATATAAATGCGAAACTCTGTCTCAATTTAACCATCCTTCTATCTCCTTTAGTTTCTAAAATCCTAAGGGTGGGGTTGAAAAGAAATTACCTTGTATACCAAAAAACAATAAAATAATTAGACATTTTTAGGAACCATAAGAAAAACTAATATTTTTTTTAAAATTTTGGATGCTCCCTACCGGGTAAACAAAGCAATTGCAGGCATACCTAACTAGCTGGCTTAAATTGACGCCAGGACATTGACATAAAATAATATACACGTATTTTCCAGACACACTGTGTACAAATTTAAATTATGTTATGTAGACTGTTTACAGAATATCTTTCTTTGACTATTTTAGTTGACTGACCACAATTTTTTGTGATACCTTCTTATCTTATGTGGTTAGTCATTCCACAAATGGTACCTTTTAGAATACCTCCGTTCAAAAACCCCTTATTGTCCCTAAAACTTAAAACAGTGTTTCAAAATACATTTTTAATGTAATGTTTTCCATGTCCCCCGTACATAAAATAATACAAATTGTGTCTCTTACAACACGAACACTTACATGCACAACAGTATCCGTATCGTGTCCCAGAGCAGCCGAGCTAACGTGTGTAGCTCTTAAATAATAAAAACATTGTTAGTGAGCAATTTTATAATTCATAAGAACAAATATAATTACGTATTAATGAACATTAAACATTAAATATCCAAGGAGAGCCGGTGACGTCAGCCTAAGTGACAGGGGCGCGCTTCTACTAGCTAAAGGGGTTGTTCTTTGAAGCTTTACAGCCGGCTGAATTTTTAACTCCGGTGCATGCTTGTCGCGCTTGTGTGTGTTCGCCTTATTTCGATATTAATATTAAAAGGTACCAATTGCTGACGTTCCTGTTAACGTTAGAAGAGTCAGTCAACAAACGGCGATGATGAAGAATTTTTGATAAGCTTGTTTTATATGTATGCGGATATTTCAGGAAACGGCCCTTTTTGTTTTTTTTCGTTCAGGCGACGAAACATTACGTTTATAGTTTTTTTATGTGCGATTGTGGCGGGAAGTAGAATACCTATTTAAAATACTCCATGCTACTAATTAAACTACACAGGGTAAAGCAGGTTTTTGATCACAAATTTTAACAGTTTATAGAACACCTGTTCTTATCTAAAAAATATGTCGGCAAACGATTCAGCTTCGAGATACAGGTCGTTTTACTTTAGGTAATCAAGATGGTGTTTTCTAAATGTATTCGAAACTTTCAAAGGTGTATTTATGAAAAATTTACTCAATAAAGTTGGGGGAATAAGTAAGATGATTGTTTTTTTATTTTTAACGGAAATTTATCAGTAGAGGCCAGGGCCGTCTTTTACCTTTTGGGGACCCTGGATACTTTAGGAGAATGTTGGACCCCTGTTACTATGATAACGTCGGACTATTTTATTAATGCAGGCAAAAAGAATAAATGAGTGGGTTTGCTTTTAGGTGTAGGTTTGTTTTGTATAATCTTATCATAAAAAACATAAATATTCTACTATCGTCTGTAATATCGGTTATCCATTGGTTATCTGACCGAAACTAGGGAACCCATGGATCGTGGGGCCCCAGTGGAAGAGACGGGCCTGGTAGCGGCTACATTTTCTAAAACTAAAAAAAGAAAACGTTCAAAAGCTTTTTACATACTCATACGTTACATATGAGAGGCCAAGTTCTGCAGAACAGAGAGTCGTTTAATCTTGTCGGCGTTACTTTTGAGAATAACCCCAACTGGCTCAAACACATTACATCCATAGCCTCGGCACTTCAAAAAAGCTTGAATTCCTCTTTCGAGCCAGAAAGTATTTCTCTTCTTCCAATCTGTATACTCTGTATATATCTCAAATCAGACCCTCTTTAGAATATTGTTTTCATGTCTGGGGAATGGCGTCCCCTACAACACTTAACATTTTGGACTCCATTCAAAGAAGAGCTGTTCGTCTTATTAATGATCCCACGCTCACAGAAAGGCTTTCTCTTTTTGCCCCCTGTCGGGCTGTGGGGGATCTGTCGCTCTTTTATAGGTATTTTCACGGCTTCTGCTCAGAGGAGTTGGCCAGTATAATTTCTTCTCTGACAGCTTCCAACAGAGCAACAGGTAATTTAACTTTTATGCATCCTTTTACAGTTCAATTAGAGAGGCCCCGAACCCCCTGCTTTCTTCGTTCCTTCATCCCTAGAGTGTCAAGACTATGGAACCTGCTGCCCGCAGTAGTTTTTCCTTCTCGTCCCAATCTCCAAATATTTAAGTCCCGTGTGAACAAGCTTCCTCTTACCACACTTGAGACACTCACGGTACGTTAATACTTAGGCATCAGCCTTCGTGGACTTTCCAATATATAAAAAAAAACATAAATGAGGTACTCTTGTTTTATCTCAATAAGATGCACCGTTTCGGATGAAATACCATCACAAGTTTTACTAGGAAAGTGGATACATTTTTTGGTGTTAGTGTCCAATCGAATATTCGAATACTAGAATTAGTATTTAAATACCAATGCAAGTCTCTCAACTCTAGTACTGATTCAAATATTTTTTTAAAGAATGCTAAAATACTTGGATACCAAAAAAACTCGACTCGGCCCATCACTAGTTGTACAGTGCCGGAACACTATTTTCGTTTCACATGTATTAAAGCGCTTGACCCGTTAGAATAATTTGTGATACGTTATTTATTAGTCGAAGATTTCCAACCTTTAGATTCCTTTTCGTATGGGGTCCGTGATTTTTGTGACAGTACATTTGTTAATATTTTTCTCAAAAGGAAATGTAATTCGGGGGGTGTGTTGCTAACACTCGAATCACTATCACTTTATTTCATGTTTTTAAAATAAATTAGTAAAAACAACCGATTTTTTTTTTATTTTCAAACTTTTTTATTATTTTGACACATAGCTTTTCCTAAAATTTAACAAGAAATACTAAATAGGATCGTAGCAACCATCCAAGACCTTGTACATGCAGCATTTATCAGTGGACCATAAACGTTTGCGGACAAAAATTTTTTTTCGAAAAAAGTTTTGAATTTTTTATCCTTTAATAACCACAAGAAAACATAGTAGTCGACGGAAAAAAATACAAAAGTAATAACAAAAGAAATCGGCAACGCCGATTCTAACATTTAAAAGACATGAATTAAAGACGCGAAAATAAACTTCTATTATGATTTAAAACATTGCGAGAAACACGTAGATTATTCCAAAAGGGTTTTCTTTCTGTAGCTTTACGTAATTATACATATACCTATTTAGTTCATGGTAGAGCGAGTACATTACAATATAAGGCATATTTACATTTTGTATAAACGCCGCGGCGATCTAAAAAAGCGCTTAAACGTTTAAAGTATTTAGTAAAGTAATTTTATGCCGACTTTTTATCTTTGTACGAAACACAAAGACCGAGAAGAAACAATACTACAATCCGCATATATTATAAAACTGACGGAATGATCAAAATTTTCACCGGATATTAACGTTTTAAACGGGAATGGTTGGTTGATCTAGATAGCATAAATTAAGACCCTGACTAGCGTTCTTTATTGCTTTTTTGTTTTCTTTGCTCGGATATTTTTTATTTACTCTCCGAAAAACATTAAACACAATAGTTTTGGTGTGAATACATTTTCATGTCAAAGGATAGGAATTACCTAAATACGTTTTAACATCATTTGAAGCCTTTTAACTAATTGGTTTGACTAATTCCCTAAAGTTTTACATTAACCTGAAAAGCCGGACCTTAATACCATGGTAAAACTGTAAAACTTATGGTAATTTGCTCTCTTGTTAGTGACGATCCTGTTATTAAAGACGTTATAAATACGCTCTTAGGCATTTTACAAGCACTGCTAAAACAATTAACACATATTTTTTTTTATTTAAATAATTTTCATAGAAATAAATTTTTAGTTCCAAGATTCGTACAAATAAATTTATCCTTTAAAAAAGATTTAATAAACGCAAAAAACGGACTAAAAGTTTTAATTTACGTATATTTTTTGTGGAGAGGTAAAAGAGTGTAGCTTACCCAGAAACCCACTGCAAAAAAAAATGTAAAAAATCTGTAATAGTTTTAAACAATCAGAGTGTATTTAACAAGTCTAGTATTGACATTTCAAAGATCTGGCAGCCGTTGTTCAACCATAAAAAAAGGGTCAAGCTTCGCTAAACAACCAATAGTACATTTATAAGTCATACCTTTAAGAATAATTGTAAGTTATCACGTGAAAACGGTTAAAAATACATCACTAAATGGAATTTAAAAAAAAAAATGGAAGTTCAAGATTTTTAGTGTTATAGACACCATTATCTAACACCCTTAAATAAACTTTTAACTTATCTTTCTCACTAATCGACCTGTAAGAAATATTGAAAACCTTTAAATAGATAAGTTATAGAAAATGCCATGGTCTACAACAAATGTTTTATGAAATTTTCTCATAAAGTTGATGGTTGTGTCGAAAAATTAGAAAAATGTAAAAATTTAATGTCAATCCGACTTTAAGGTTGAATAACTTTTACAGTACTTTTTTACCATTTCCAACAATATTTTCGATATAAATAAAAATATATATATATATATATATATATATATATATATATATATATATATATATATATATATATATATATATATATATATATATATATATATATATATATATATATATATATATATATATATATATATATATATATATATATATATATATATATATATATATATATATCAGTTTTTAAAAACAGTCTATTATATACAGGGTGATTTATGAGGAAATGTCAATCCTTCAGGTACGTAGTCAGGGTCCAAAAATAAAAGTCTATACAAATCTGGATCCGCAAGGCCTTCCTTTCCGAAATACAGGGTGTTAAAGTTTTTATCTATTTTTTCTATTTTTTAAATAAAATCTATGATAATGTAAATATTGGAGTTAAAATTGGTGTCCGAGGATTTTTTAGTATGACGGATTCGAATCTAACTTTAGTACGGCTTTTACTTGTACGGGGTGCCACCTACACGTCTTTTTACTATTTTGAACAATCACAACTTTTGGGTACGGCCCTGTATTACATTTCTAAGTAAATTAAATAATTGTTTTGTCATTTTTACGTCAAAAAGGTATACTTGTTAAAAGTTGATATGAGCAACCGTTTTCGAGATATTTGGATTTTAAAAAAATACGACCATCGAAAAATTTTAAAAAATTAAACAAAATGTATGTTTAATTTTAATGTATTTTAATTTTTAATAAAATTATTGTTTTTTAATTATGTTCAGCAAAACATAAGCTAGGTTTTATGATTTTCCAAAAAAAAAACCTTTAACACCCTGTATTTCGGAAACGAAGGCCTAGCGGACTCATATTTGTATAGACTTAAAATGCTGTATATCGCCAAATGAGGTCTTAAGAGATAAAGGTGTTTTTAACCAAAATCTATTTAAAGAAATTCAATGTATAGTATGACTAGACATATCGATTATCTCCGACTGCAATAAAAATCCTCGAAAGTGATCCTTTATAGCCATGCCAACAGAGGTGAGAATAGTTCAGATCCGCACTTTACTCTATACGTTTAGATATAACCTGGGGCAAATAGGACATCATGAATACTTATATATTATTCCAGTCAGGTAGAAATACGACCCTATACGGTCGGGTGCGATAATTAGGTCAACATACCCTAATAGTACCATAAAATGCTAATTTCGAGGGTTTTTACTGCACTCAGAAGCAGTCAAGACTTTTAGTCATTTTCTTATATGTTGAAAAATACTATACCTACCACACAAAATATATTACGTTGTGGGATGGCGTTCCCACGAAAACTTTGCAAGTTCCTGATATTTACAATACGAAGTGCAAAAGCCCAGAAATAGCAGAAACCTGAGCGAAATAGAATTAATAAATGTTTTATTGTAATTAAAAGCACGTGTGTGTTACGTTTTAACTTATAATGAAGTTATTCTTTTAGATAATGCAATAACTTAATTGTAAATAGAAAGTTGCTAATTGTTATTTAAATAAGATAAGTGTGGAACAATTCTAATCAGGTTTTTGGTATGCTACAGCTGCCTGGCATTATTCATCCAAAATGTGCTAATACATTTAAAATCCTGCTTTAAAACTTATTAAGTAATCATGTTTTATGTAAGAAATTGTAATTAATAATTTGAATTCTTGATTTCTTTGTATGCAACTAACACTAAGGTTAAGAAAAGAGACACATAGTTGTAGTATTTTTTAAGGCGGTTTATTAGAAATAAAATGATAGTGTTTATCTTAGGCTAATAAGCTCAGGGTCATCGAAAGTGGACTAAACGGGGCCATATTTTTCTGGCGTTACTCTCTTTTAGAACAAAATGTAAAATAGCAATCTTGTATATATGTAATATCTTGTGTATATTTTTCTGTAGACTCTGAAAAAATACTTAAACAAAATTACTTGCATTATAATAAGAAATATACGACATAAAATTACGATTTTCTTAGTGGAATACCCTATTTATTGATTTGTTTCTAAAAGCGTTTTATTTTTTGACACGTTTTAATAAAATAATTTTATTTATTTTCCGTACCAATAGAATTTATTTAACTTTGGTTTATTTTTTCCAATATGTATTAAAAGTCCTAATTTTAATCTTAAATTTCTTTAATAAATTAAATTAATGTTGCTGTTACTTAAAATTAATCCGAACATTTTTTATCAAAAGGTATAAAAAAAATAAACCGTTTTTAAAAGGAACCAACAAAAAAGAGAGAGAAAAATATAAATATTTTTTAAATTCAAATAATTTTCTTAAGGGTTCTTGGGATTCTACGGAAAAATTGCACAAGATGGCTATTTCACATCACATGATGTCACAAATAGAATCCTGTTTAGTCCTCTTGGATAATAACGATGTACAGCATTGATTAAATAAATCTTTTATCATAATAAAAAAGGTGACATCCATTTTAACTTTTAATGAATTTATAGCAGGAATCAAAACGTCAATATTCTGTCTTGGATATGCAGTCAACGTTCATTTGCAGTCAAAGTAAAAACGTCGCAAAATAATTATATTATAAATTATAATCCTTTTTAAATTTAGGATCCAGAAATGTGATACTAAATGTTTTTTACTTGTTATTTTATTTCTTTAAATAAAAATGTTTTTAACAAATATTTCTTCTTTCCTTTCTTTTACTAATATTCCAACCGTTCTTTTTCGACTCACAACTTCTAGAGACGCAAAAATATATGCTAATAATTTTTCATTTGCGATGTGAGCATACAATATTTTCTTGTTTTTCTTTGAGGCGGCACAATGCTTGAATATTAGCCTGATGAAGGTTTAAAAAATTGGCTGAGCTTTACATAGTATAAGGTAGAAAGCTTTGAAATAAGAGTCGCATAAAGCACTTACTTTGTTTTAGGGGTCTAACATGTAGGAACTATTAAGGCAGGGGCGTCCTATTTAATTTTTTTTTCAGAGTTATGTTAAAATATTTTTGGTTCAATGCATGAAGTTTGTTGCTGTGGCAACATGATCGATACATATTTCATTCCGTTTTACATGATAAAGAAAGCGGGGCACTGATTTGCCTTAAATTTGTGGTAAATAATTAGTAATACGATATTCAAGTATCAATATTGTTATTATACTTGAAAAACAATTTTCCCAAAAATTTTGCCAAACTGTGTTTCAGAAAATATCAAAAAAAAAAATTATAAGAAAAAGTTTTTCTAAATGCAATTTTTAGCCCATATGCCCTTTTTTTTCGTTTTTATCCCATCATACAAGGTGCGCCACGTGCCTAACCACAATACTTCAGTAAATCAATGTTTTAGCTTCGAAATTTTGATGCATTTGTTTATACCAATTATGATAAAAAGTAAGTAAAGCTCCAGTGAAGCTAGTTTACCTATTTCAAATTTGCAAGCAGCATTTGGGAATGGAATTGATTAATACGTTGGTTATACTCTAAATGGTTTTAATTAAAACAAAAGTGATGGCACATAATTTTTTTTCGGGGACACGTTATTTTTTTCTTTCGATCCGATTGAGTAAGGATTTGGTTTTCATTTTTAGTACCATCAAAACATGTTAATTCGTTATAGATTGAAGATTTAAATTAAAAAATATGTATTAAGAAACACCTTAAATAACAAAAAAAATCAGTTAAGAGTCTATTTTTTTGACAGTGTAAACAATAAATCTGTTTTAGTATTACCAATATGTATTAAAAGTAATAATAAACGCTATAACAGAATTTGAGTTTTGACATTTTAGGTGTTTATTGCTACCATTTTCCATTTTCTACTTGAAAGATATTGCAAAATTTTCATAAAACTTAAATTAATTTGGTTGAAACCCAAAAAGAGTAACAAATATTTTTTTACTGAGATGTAACGAAAGAAAATAAAACACTTTTAACAGCGAACAAAGTGTCCCATAAAAGGTGTTAATTTTAAATGGTATTTCTTTTGTTCAATTCAAATTATTTTCCTAAATATTCTTTCATATTCTGCGGGAATAAATACATAAGAAGGCTATTTCACATTTTTTAAATACAAGGGAAGCGACTGACTGGTTTATATTGTTGACGCTATTTTTTATTGTAAATGGTAATATCTATTTACTTTATTTAAGATTTTTTTGGCGTTGCGAATCTTCCTACATAACAGTACATTTTGTTTTTTAGATTTTTGAGAAGTTGGCTTAATAGAAAATAAGGGACCGTACTAAAGGGAATTTTTAATATTTTTAAAAATTTGTAGTTTAATGTAGATTAAAATGATCAAACGTATTAGTATTTTTTTCTTGCTTGTCATAAACAGGATGATTCATGAGGAAATGTCAATACTTTAGGTACGTAGTCAGGGTCCAAAAATAAACATAAAAGCCTATAGAAATATGGGTCCGCAAGGCCTTCGTTTTCGAAATACATTTTTATTTAATTTTTCTATTTTTTAAATAAAATCTATGATAATGTAAATATTGGAGTAAAAATTGGTAGGGGCGCCACCTACACGTCTTTTTACTATTTTGAACAATCACAACTTTTTGGTACGGCCCTGTATTACAATTCTAAGTAAATTAAATAATTGTTTTGTCATTTTTAAGTCAAAAAGGTATACTTGTTACAAGTTAATATAAGCAACCGTTTTCGAGATATTTGGATTTAAAAAAATTACGACGCATCTGATTTTATTATAGCAAAATTAAAATAAAAATAAAACAAATTGTATAATTAAACAATACGTATTTTAATTTTCAATAAAATTATTGTTCTTAAATTATGGTCAGCAAAACATAGGCTAGGTTTTATAATTTTTAAACATTCCACCATTTACTTCTAAGCACATGTCAGCTCTGTGGTGAACACCCTGTATCTCGGAAACGAAGGTCTTGCGGACCCATATTTGTATAGACTTTTATGTTAATTTTTGGACCCTGAGTACGTACCTGAGGTATTGACATTTCCTCATAAATCACCCTGTATATATAAATAAAAAAACTTTGTATTCTGTAACGATTTATGGTCTCTTAGTAAAACGAAGGGAAGAAATAAAATAAAACAGTAATAATTCTGTATTTATTTAGAGCAGAGGTTCCCAAACTTATTTCGTCTAACGCCCACTTTGAAAATCAGTTATTTTGTAGCGGCCCCCATTTTTTTTACCTTAAAAATCTCAATAACATATTAGTCTCGCCTGGAGTTTAATTAAACCTATATTCTAAACAACATTTTTCTTACCAGAGAGAGCACTATTAATGCAACTTTACCATATTAAGAGTATCGGGGTAGCGGGCGGAGTGGCGGGAGGGCGAGCGAGTGCGATGCGTGCTTGTGGCGGAACGTCACGCCTAGAGGTGTTACTGAATCTATTTATTTGATTCATTCACTTGAAAAGATTTGTTCGCAACCGATTCACTTTATTATGATCCCGGTTGGACTCGGTCGGTTTTGAATTTCACAAAAAATGTGATAGTTATCTTAAATAAAGAAATTATTTACATTTATTTAATTTTGATATAATTATCCTATTTTAAAAAATATATTTGGAATAAAACTTTCAAAAACTATAATTAATAAAAACCTAGAAATGTACCTCCAAATTAAGTCTTTGTTCAACAGAATAGTTAAAACAAATAAAAAAAGTTCTTTTAATAGCCAAAACTGACTCGAACCGAAAATACGCATAAATTTGTTTGCCTAATACACCTCTGGTAATGTGAGCAAAATCGAAATATAACAGACCGCTCGCCACTTGCCAGGTCGTAGCACAAAAACGACCGATTTGCCATCATAAAATACCGAATTACCGAATCTTCGAGTTTAAGTCCGATTCAGCCTTAGCGACCTTATGAACCAAACGAATCATCCAAACGAGGTTTGTTATTCATCACAGAGCGATCGAGCAAGTGGCTCAAAAACGATTCGAATCCATTGAAAACAGGAAATTAAGTTATTCGAATCAGTGCACTGATTCGTTCTTTTTAAACGAATCGTTCGCGAACGACATACCTCTAGTCACCTAAGTCGCCGGACGGTCGCGAGCCGTTGCTGTGTATTTGGCAACTGTACTCCGCAAACACGGACCGACGAACGTTGACGGACTAAAATACAGGATTGCACAAATAAATCAAACAATATTTGTTCGCGCCAAACGTGAATTATAATCGAACCTTCTAATTTTAATTTTATTTTTTCTTTATTTTTACTAGATTAGGTACATAAAAAAATCCCGCGTTCGGCAAGTGTTCTGCTTAGCCGCAACAATATATACATTATTTTAACACGTGTCTTCGGAGGTGGGCACCTAACCTACGACACTTGAAGACACGAATATCTTTCAGTGTTTGATACCTATTACTAAATATCTTAAGATATAAATAGCGTTGTGAACGCAAAAAATATTAAATATTTATTTATTATAATTTTAATTTATATACAATACAATAAAATAGGATAAAAATATGAACTAATAAATGGATGTTGTGTAGTAGAAGGATTTTAATTTCAGTGAATTTTAAAACATGAAGTACTGAAGTTACAAATCACCCATCGCCCCCCAAAATCACATCAGCGCCCCCCAATTTTTTCTGGGTCGCTTACCGCCCCCCTCTAGGCATTCAGCGCCCACAAGGGGGCGTTTTCGCCCACTTTGAGAAAGACTGATTTAGAGTATCAATAACCATTACACAATAAGATGTTTATATACTCTGAAATAAAAAAAAAACTCAAAAGCTACGAATCCATTATCGGGCGATTTTGCTGTTTAATCTAATTTAGAACTTTTAAAGATTTTCTAGTAAATATGGTATTTGTAAGTCAGATAGACTATTGCTATTCTGCTAATATTACATTAGATGGACTATAAAAACATTAGTTTAAAGGGAAACTACGTAAATTATGTTTAATTATTTGAACAGTTGCATTGCAAACGAAATAATAGACAAAAATTAGCGGGTATTCGAACAAAACAATTCAATAACGGGCCCAACTACGATAATTAATATTAATCATTTATACATATTTATTACCGCAAAAGTTAATGCATTAAAATTGATGCAATTAAAATAATATAGAATGTTGGGCTTAGTAATTTACGATTAATTGTATTCTATATGGACATATAATTATAAATGTTTTGCATTATAAATTAATATTTATTAATTTATGTGTTGTTTTTAAGTACAGGCGTTTAGTGTGTGTCAAATAATATTTCATTATTAGCTGGGTATTGTTGCTATAAGGGGTGGGGACGAAGAAGGGCAACAATATGGCTAAAATGAGTTATGACATAAGAAATTTATACAGTGTCCTTCGAAATGCCCGCATTATAGGAGAACTATTTTTAATATTGAATTTAAATAAAATTTACAATTACCATTAGTTGGGCTTCAAATTTATTTAAAAAAAAATATACAGAGTCACTTACTAAAATGGTTCCTGTTTTCTGCCAAAATTGACATTTTTTTTTAAGTGTCAAAGGTGTCATCATATGGGGGAATTTCAGAAAAAACCTAAAAAAATGCTTTTAATGCAAATTTCTGTCCATAAAACTACCCATATTGACATAATTTGTTAGTTAAATACTTACTTGCTAATAGTGTTTTTATTTGAATATTTGCCTGTTACTTTGTTTTTTGTAAGAGTTGAAATAACCTTTCCACTTTTACCAATAAGACCCCATAATGTGGCCAATAAAAATACAAGAGTCACAGTTATTGTTGTGCCTTGCGTATGTTTTAGGTTTTTACAGCAGTAACTGCCACCCAACTGTGACTCTTTAATTTTTATTGGCTTCATCCTGAGGTTTTCAGATATATTTTTTTAACGTTTAACATAAAACACCATCACTTAATACATCTGGAGTTTATGGATTAAGCTGTAATAAATGCAGTAACCTATACATAGACTAGACAGAAAGAAATTTTAATATTACGTTTAAAAAACATTTCTAGTTAAATAAAAAAAACCCTAATTCTGCTTTGCTCCTTTTTGAATCAGGTGTTTGTTTCCAGATGTTAGTAATTTAAAAGTTTTATACACCTAAACATAGGTGATCAACTGAAATTAACAATTTTAATAAAAAACCTTGGTAAATGCCCAAACAGATTTTAAAACTACCACGTGTTTACAATTCCAACGAGACTATTTATTGTATTATTATAAAAATGTGCGGATCCGTTATTTGTATCCTTGATATAAATAGATGTACCCCGAAGTCATTTAGTTTGAAAAAACTGCAGTCACATGTTTTCTAGGAGTGCAATGACAGAAAACAATGTATTTTGTTTCATTTACCCACTATATAAAGCCCTATTATTAAAACTAATGCTTCTAAAATCTGTTTATGTCGTAAGCAGCGAAGCAAATGAAGAAAAGTCTCCTCATGGTCGGTTAGTTGCTTTTGTAACGAGTGACTTTTTATACTTTTTGGACCATTATGATATATTTTTGTTTAGTTGTTTTCGCTTTTGTCATTGTCAAATGAAAAAAAAATTAGGCATTTTATTTATTTCACAATTTAGCCTTAGTGGTGCGTTTTTGACCTATTATAGACTATCGAAGGCAAACGTGTTTTAAAAAAGGAAATTTTACACATTGATAAGACAGCTTTAGAGTTAGAGTAAAAAAAGTTATACATAATATATTCCGTTTTTATAAGGATGAAATAAAAAAAATTATGTTAAAAAATATACAGACGGTATTGATTTAAACATAAATTTCCCCAAGTTTTTCTTTCCAATTCGGTAATATGTGTACTTTCGTGAAATATTTTACTTAATGGCTGTAATTTTAAATTTAATATTCCTAATGGTTTTCTATTTTTACCGATGGCGAAAATGTAGATGTATAAGGCGCTGAGCGAGCGCGGTGTGCTCTCACGAAAACACGAAAACTTTTTATTGGCAAATAAACGAGAAATTGCGAATTAATGTCGGGAGAGATAGGGGAAGGTTATACAGCGCGATACTCGCGAATGTAATGTACTCGAACATTTACATAATCGAATAAAACATTAGGAGTAAGAGTTTTCGATAAAATTTTATCAATATCAAATAATACGCCTCGATATACTTTACCCTAATATTGTTCCACTTTTACGGTTGTTTTATTCCATATAAAAAGGATCGTTTTAAAATTTCCATAAACCTTATCGCATGCTTTTTTGCAGTCTTAAAACATTTCGTGCAAAATTAAAGTTTTTAATGCTGTGTATTAATAGGTGATTTTGTATACAGGGTGTCCCAGAAGTAATGGGACACAGAGCAACAGCAGATTCCTGGTCAGAAAATGCAATTAACGAAATTTGCCTTACAAAAGTTGATAATAAAAAGAAAACAGGGTTTAAACTTTTTTTTTTTGTTTTTCGTATTCTTTTTAACTAAATGATATAGCGCTATAAAATTTGAGATTTGGGAGTTCTTTGAGGCGAAAAATTCAAATTCGTTCATAATTTTGATGTTGCTAATAGAGGGCGCCAGCTACGGCGTACTCCACTTGTTTTAGATGGCATAACTTTTTTTAGGCTTAGTATATTGACCTGTTTTTTAAAAAAGAAGTTATTTTTATTCCCGCCGCGTCAAAAATGTATACTTTACATAGGTCTCTAGGAGCAACTGTTTTCTAGATAAACGCACTTTAAAAGAACCCGCAATTTTCTTATGGAAAATGAGTTTTTACCAATTGTTTTCAAACTTTGCAAAGTAATAGTTTTTAACACGCTGATTAAAAGTTTCCACGGGCACAAAACCCAAAAACCTCTCTAACCCCCCCAAAATCAGCCTTAAAGGTCACTGGGGCTTAAGAGACTTTTGAGGGTAATTTTGGGAGGGTTAGAAGATTTTTTTGGGTTGTGTGCCCGTGGAGACTTTTGATCAGCATGTTAAACTGTTATTTTGCAAAGTTTGAAAACAATGAACCCATTTTTATAGGAAATTGCGGGGTTCTTTAAAAGCGTTTATCTCAAAACAGTTGATCCTACAGACCAAATAAGGTATACATTTTGACCACGGGAAATACTAAGTCTCTTTATAAACAGGTCAATATACTAAGCTAAAAAAAGTTATCCATCCTAAAAAGTGGGGTAGGCCAGCTGGGCCTCCATTGAACACCAAAACCTCAAAAACCCAAATCCTCAATTTCGTAAAGCTATGTCATTTAGTTGAAAAATTATTACGAAAAAACTAAAACAAAATTAAAAGTTTTACATCATGTATCTTAGTTATTATCAACTCTTTAATAAAGCAAGTTTACGTTAATTTTGCATTATTTTGACCTAAGGTATGTTGTTGCTCTGTGTCCCATTACTGGGACACTTATATTATATATATATATATATATATATATATATATATATATATATATATATATATATATATATATATACATATATCAAACATCTAAAAATAATTTTTATTGGAACTTTTTGCGCTTTATTCATTGGCGAAGTCAAAAATTTACTGTATTTTTTTAATACGTCCCTCAATTGTTTATTTCATTTTTTTGAAGCAGTTTTAATCCCAATTACAATGATGCACTTGATATTTTTCTGTTAAATAAACATATTTTCCATAAGAGACAAAGATCTTGACACGTTATAAAGAACTAGAAAAAAATTGTGGAAAAAGCTTGGCTTTTAGCTTTTACTTTATTAATGTGTGTTGAGTATTATCAGACTTTGAAGAAAATTTTATTCTACAGGAATCTTAAACTTATGCACCTCAATAAATCCCATCTTTCCACGCACAAAGACAAAATTGCACTTTAACATAAAATTATCTTGTATTTCAAATTTATTCCTGGGCAAGATTTCAAATATGCAAAAACATACGGAAGACAAGCAGAAATACAACTATGTGGCGTTAAATATTATTATTATTTTCACTTACAAAGTTGTATGTCTTTTAGTTCGCCTTCTAATAAATGTGTTTACACTATCCAAGAAATATATTTGATCCCCGAAATAAACTTTTATGTACAGAGTTATTTGGATAAATCAAGTTGCCTGACTTTGTATTATAGGATACAAGAAATAATTTATTTAAAAATATTTATGTTTGTATGGGATGGGAATTGGCAGATTTTTTGCGCGACATCAAACATGATTGTGTCTTAGAAGCATTATACTGGGCAATATTTTAAACGGAATATCTGCATTTCACTACTCGTGGGAACTATCGTCATTGAAACTATGAATGGAATTATTCATTGACATAAGAAGATCGTTAAGTAAAACCAGAAAGGTAAACATCAATATAAGTCGATTAAAAGTTTAGATCAAAGCACAAAGATTTTATAATCCGTGTGATGTTGTCGTTTTTTGTGACGGAATCTGTACTGTGTGACATGATAAAGTTTTCCCTTATTTCAGTATTAAAACTTAAACGTTTTTTAATCAGAAATGATAAGGAATTGAGACCACATTTAGAAGTATTTTTCCTTCTTAAAATACCCCTGTGTAGTAAAATACTTGTTTACTACTTCCACTGGCGGCTAGTCCGTAAGGGTAAAAGGGCTGTAGTCTGCCGAGACAAAATGTAACGAGGCAATAAATTAAAAATAATATTTTGTATTAAACCAATTAATTTAAAAAATTAATGAAAATCCTAATAGTAATTTCATTAATTTTCCGTTGCTAATTGTCTGACACCCAGTCTAATTCGTGCTATATATTCCTTTCCGAGGTTTGACGTGGCGGGAATTATGATCGCCCTGACCGTCTGTCTAAACCTGCAGCCGTTCCGTCGTATTCCCCCACCGGTGAGCAATTTCATATGGGATTAAACACGCAAGAGGGTAATATATTTTTTCTCCCTCAGCCAGTACGACTTGATTCGTTGCATGAAGTATCGTTTTATTTGTTGCTGCCCCAGTTCCGCGTCTTTAAATAATAGGAGGAATAATGTCCATAATTTTTTATACGGTAAGTTTTCTCGACTTTCGCTCGATAAAAAAGTACATATAAAATAGCTTGGTAGACCTATTCCAGGTTTAAGGCTTACTCAGGCTGATAAATACCTATTCCAGATCTAAGGCTTTCTCAGGCTGATAAATCTACGAAGGGCGGTTGTTATACAAGGCATTTTAAGAAAGACGTTTACAAGAAAAATAAATGGATATGCGGCTGTAACACATTAAACGCCTTATTTTATTTTGCGCTATTATTATTTTATTGAGTCGCGGCTAAAAAATTAAATTGTCATTGCACACATATTTTTATTTCTATACATTAAAGTGAATATAGAAAATGCTTTGTACTAATAAAAAACAGCAAAAAATGTATTTTGCCATGTTCATACTAAGGCACCGGTCACTGACTACTTCCTTAAACTAGTTTTGTCTGGTTAGTATACGCAAAGACTAAAATTTAAGACAATACGATTCCCAAAGCTGTTTCTGACTCTGTATATCTAATTTAATTATTCCACCGTATTAAGAGTAGGTATATAAACCGGAAATTGTTTATTCTAATTCCTCGATCTGACCTTCCAATTGGACTAGCAAAAAACGCAATCGTGATTTCTTGTCTTTAACCCGACTACGCGACGTTCGCAAAGAATTATTGCAGTCATGCGGACCTCGTAACAACTGTCATAGGGGTCATAAGTTAGGCCAAGCCACCCAGAAGCTGGATGAAACATTCAACAACCTGTAATGATTCTTGCAAATTTTAAGTGCATACATATCTTACTTTAGTAAAAAGCTCTGTTTGAAGTATCAAATGACTTAAATTGAACGCAATCTGGATTTCCTCACAGAGTCTTTGATTTTTCCTAATAGACTTGAAAATGTTAAATTAAAGCAATAATATTAATTTATTATAATTTGGCAGTAATTACCGTTTCTTTTTTAGGCTAAGCTGTTAGAATCATCACATGCTTGGCTCGGAGCCTCCACCTCTTCAATTGCCGGTAAGTGTGAAAAAGATGTATTTTGTTTTAATTAATTGTTCACCATTGGCCTTCTGAGAGTAGAAAAAGATCTCAGAGGGATCTTTTTTGAACAATCGCGCCTTAAAATAGCTGAGACAAAAAGATTTTGCTTCCTAGATGTTTTTTTACAGGGTCATCCAACGATGACTGAACAGAGCCATATTGGTTTATTTTCTCATATTTACAAAAAGTAAAATAACTATCATGTGTTTTTTTTTTCAAAGAATTCTTTAAAAAAATTTAAGAACGTGATTTGGAGTCTTCATAAAATTAACATATTCCGTTTTTTTTTGTTGATCCGTTTCATTGAAAAGGATTTCGTATTCATTTTTAATAACAACTGAATTACTTGGCTAAATCTTTGTTTCACAGAATATTTTATTTTAATCAACGCTAAACACTGGACTTTGACAAATTGTTCTCCTGTGCGTTGTGGCGTTTTGTGCATTCAATAATAAATTCCTGTTTTCTATATACGTACATCGCAAATTTCTTTTTGTTTTTTTTTCTTTATGATGGTCTTACAAACTGGTGGTTTGGCCAAATATAAATTAATTTAATTCTGCTGTTGCTAAAAGTAAACCCAATATATTTTTTATTAAACTTATTTTAAAAAATGAGACGATTTCAAAAACCTTACCATTAAACAAAAAATAATTTTACAGTTTTTTTTTAATTTACATATTTTTTTTGGAAAATTCTTTAGATTTGGCAGAAAAATACACAAACTGACTATTTCACATTTTGTATTTTACAAACATCCTGTTCAATCTTAAGTGGATAACCCTTTACCTTGAATATTAACTACACTCATATTTTCTATATGTATATAATGTTTTAATTATCAAAACATTTTTTAAAAAGTATAACAGTCATTATTCATTATATTTCTAATGAAATAAACTTCTGCAAAATAAATTTAATAATTTAAGTTTTCGTTGTTATTTATTATACAGAGAGTATTTGATTATGTAGTTAATATAGAAAATAAAACGTAAATTTTTTGACAAATCTGCTTATTGGAAACGAACTATATTACGATGAACAGTAAACTTCGTTGTTCGATAACTTGATTAACCGTTTGAATATTTTAAATCAAATACTAACATTAGTACAACCATCAATATAGTAACACACATTATGGAAACTTGTAAACACATATAAAATTTACATAACAAATATTACATATTGCAATATTATGTACCCAATATATTAAAAATGAATTTAAAAATATTTTCTAATATACCATACAGTTTAAATTATTATGATATGTACATGGTAAATTAATACTGTTTATATTTCCGTTCTTTAATGATTATTATTTATATTTTCATATATTTCTTTATTATAAACATCTATGTACCATTTTTACATATAAAAAGTAAATATTGGTTATAAATAATTATAAAGACTTTTCTTAACGAAACCCATATTGCAAATTTTAAATAATCGACATTATACAATCAATGCTAAATGCAGAAGCCACACTCCGGCTTATTTATCCCGATCCCCAACCTTATCGTCTGAGTAAGAGTTTGTTACCTAATCTGATCGAGTGAGGAAAGATTACGTATCATTGAGTCACCATTTTCATCAGCAATAGTTTAAGATAGGAACCGTATACAGGTAACAATAACTATATTTGTACAACCAAAATCGGCCGTTAGTAATAGATATATTCGTTCAAAATATATTAACGGTTTAAAAAAAAAGATTTTCAGTAATACCAAACTTCAGTTTACTAATCAAGTAAACACTCATAATTTTTAAGCTACCTAAATAATTTAAAATTGTTAAGTAAGTTAACATCTATATTATTAAACATAATTTTAATAACATTTAAAATACTCACGTTTTTTTTCGTATACAGCAAAAAATAGCAAAATTGGTTTTTTTTTTTCCAAATGTTACATTTATCAGGAAATTTATGAAAAATAAAATCGACCCCAAGAATTAATGTACGTAAAGTTTTTTTTAAACCTCAAAGAAATAATTATTTTCGTAAAATTAACTGATTCGGCTAAATTTGGTATAGAGGGGTTTTTGGTCGTTAACTACGATTCCAAAGTCAGATTTGCAAAATTTAAAATTTCGAAATTTAAAACTCTTAATTTATGCCAGATTGGTACATAGAATTTTAAAGTCGCTAATTACAATTTTGTCAGATTTTCAAAATTCGAAATGGCGAATCAAATGGCGAAATGATTTTGAAAATCTTGTTTTCCATAATGGATCCGTCATCTTGAATTTTGCAAATGTGACATCGGTTTCGTAATAGGCCCTAAAACTCCTCTATAACAAATTTGGCGCAAATCGGTTAATTTTAAGAAAGTAATGCTCAATTTAAGGTTATATAAAAACGTCAAGTGACACATCAATTCTAAGGGTGGACTTTCATTTTTCATGAATTTTTTAATAAATGTACATTTGAAAAATCCAAAACATATTTTCTCTTGTTGCTGGTAAGTTTTTTTGCATTTTTGGTATTTTAGACCTGTTTTTGAGGTTAGAAAAAATTATGACATAATGGCCAAATTTTGATCATAATCATGTTATCAATACTTTTTTTTCTAGAGTGATGTAATTTTAGAGTTTTTCTTTCGTTTTATTGGAAATTTCATATCTACACTTTATTTGACTTGTTCATGTTGATACGTGATAACACAAACTGACTTATAAAATAGCTGATATTGCGGCCACTGTTTTATAACCAAGGTATATGTAATTAAAAGATGTGATAATTAAAAAAAATATTTAAGACTGCACAGTCCGGGAATAATAAACACGACTCCCCCGTATATAACTGGTCCAAGAACGGAAAATAAGATCAGCCATATTCTGTCACCTCCAAAAATATCAACGAGGACTAAAACATATTACATGTAATATCTTAGTTTCTTCTGAATAAATGATCTAAATTAAAAAAAAGGTTTCATAAAATATGTAAGTTTCTGCTAAAAATAGGTATCTTTCTACGAGACTCTCTTGCATTCTTACCCATTATATAAAGCGGTATTATGATCTAAAATCTTTCTTTTGGAAATGTTTTCTTTTAATCAGAACTGAACGCTAGACTTTGACACAATATTGATTTTTGTGTTATGTTATTTCAAGTACTTATTATTATACTTATTTACACACAGTTAAAACAAACCAATAAACAAGGTATCCCGTGTTTATTGGTTTGTTTTAATTGACCCAAACGTATGCCGATTATTTTCCCGTATTATTTTTCATCAAATTTCGTTTGGTGTAGATGGAAGCCTACTTTCCAGTTCTAACCAGAACTAACCGCAGTTCTCCTGTAAAACCTTTCAATAAATGATCAGCGAATAGTCAATATTAACTATTGCATTTATGTGATATCAAAGTTCTAACCATGATCTCCTATTTAAGGATATGGGTTACAAGGTTTTTTTAGATACATATTATATCTTAACATTTGTTGTATCCTTTAAAATATATTAAACTCTTTAGTGAACTTAATAAATGCAAAACAAATTTTCTATGTGGACGCCGTTATTTGCTCTTAAGATTCAGCAATATTTATATAAATCTTAAGTTGTTTAAACAACTTCGAATAAAAAGTCGTAAAGTTTTAAATCTATTTTAAAGTAAATACGGCGGGGATCGTCGTTTTATATTATGATTTATTATAACGCTTAAAATATTTGTTTTAGTGATTTAGCTTGAAATAAAAGTGAGACTGTTAAATATTAACGTTATAAAATAATTTTATCAAAGCGTTTTGGATTTATTCGAGTATGCAAATATTGTTCATATTTTTTATCAAAATATTTTTTTAATCAGCTAAAAACAAACATAAAGAGGGAGAGTCACAAAAAGCTATTATTAATATTTTATTATTATTTAAACTCTTTTGGTCTGTTTAAAAATTAAAACTAATATGCCCCCTCCTCTTTCTTCTTTACAACCCTTGTTTTGTTCTTTGTAATCTTTCTTTTTTGGTATTTAGCTTTTTTCCATAAAAAATTAAACTAAGAAATACCAACTTATGCATTAACCAAGATGCGAAAAACTTCCGCTATTTGTACATTTTTCACCTTTTCTATGCTAGATATGCTAATCCATTGACAGTTGTTTTACAAAATCGGTTTTTGTGGGCCTCAGTGTTATGTAATTTATAACAATATTTTTACTCAGATTTATTTTATGTATCATACAAAATTAATGATTTTAACCAAGAATTACTGGATTGTTCAAGAACTTTTTCGTTCGATAAGAAAACAAGATTTTATGGTTTAAAATTTAAACCTCTAATTTTCCATATGTTTTTTTGCAGTCATCTTGTAATTTATCGATTTCATCCTTCAGGTGAGAATTTGAAAGAATAATAGGCTTTGACGGTTTATGTAACCTTTGTTCCAATATTGTTTTCACACAAGATGTGTGGAGAACAGCTAGAAAGGAGAGGGAGCTAAATCTGGCGAATACGGTGGACATTGCAATAGTTTTACCGAGTTCACTAATTTCCATGATGGTATTTTGAGCTATTTAAGAGAGTGCGTTATCTTGATAAAAAATTATTTTTTTCTTCTGTAAATCAGATTTTTTTTTGTGAATTTTTACATCCAGCTGCTCCGAAATATTATAATTATAGTCTTTATTATTTAACTAGTTTGGAGGTAATTAACCAAAAAAATTCTTTTGCATCAAAAAAAGTTATTACGCCTATTTGGATATTTTCTGGACTTAAACTATTTGGATTTACACTACTTTTAACCTCTTGCTTCGATTTAAGATCATGGTGTTAGACCCACGTTTTAACCATAATGATAAAGCGATGCACAAAATTCTTTCAATCTTTTTTTAAAACGCTCCAAATTTTGCTTAGAAAGTTGCATTTGAATGTGTTTATGTTCCATTGTTAGCAAATGCGGTACCTACTGTGCACACAGCTTTCTAAAACCCAAAACTTAAGCCAAAATATTGGGGTTGTCTTAAATGGCTTACGACCTCGTTTCAGTGCAGCAACTTATTTTTCTATTGTCAGATTAAGAGGTGAAACCTCCTTATATACTTTTACAATCATTTATAAATTTGTTTTTGGGGCTACACTTTTAAAAAAAACTGTACGATATTAAATTTTTTTCATTGTAAAAAATACTGTAACACGTCACCTTTGAACACCTATAAATATACAAATGAGTTGACAGTACTGCATGAAATTTAAGATCACATGTATTCATACAAAACTTATTCAACAACCAGTTCAATGCAAATTAAAATTTTGAAAATAATTTTCGCTATTTTTACTTAAATTTAAAAAAGTGTAAGACGTCTGTTAGTGGATAGGTCTGTATTTAAACTCGTATCCAAGTTTGAATATTTGAAAACATGAACTTACTTTAAATAACATTAAAATATCATTTTAAATTAAAATTGTTTGACAAGTTTCGAAATAAACTGAGGAATAAATGCTAAAAATGCATGGAACCGATACGAAATATTCACAAATTACCAATATATCAATTAAATTGATGACGGGTCTCAAAGCCGATTAATAAATAACAAAAGTACGTTTGGG
>JAHBCN010008705.1:0-37767 GCA_019359885.1 Listronotus oregonensis | reverse complement strand
AAAATGTTATTTTACTAAAAAAATCAAAATAACGACTCTCAAGGGTTTTTTTTTTATTTCTCTTTTTTACCAGCTTAAAAATGCTACTAGTTTGCTAATTTTGACAACTTTGTATTTTCACTAATAAAAAGTTACCAATGGTGGACACTTAATTTGGATAACCCTGTATATATATAATATATATATATATATATATATATAATATATATATATATAATATATTTTAATATATATATATATATATATATATATATATATATATAAAAATATATATATATATATATATATATATATATATATATATATATATATATTATTTTCATAAAAACTACAGCAAAAGAACAAGGAAGTTATGTGTTTGGTCAAATTTTGCCTACTTTGCTATTTTGTTTTAACTAAATAAGTTTTGGAAAAACAAATTTTTAAATTCTTCGTCCTTGAAATGCGAGTTTGTGACGAAAGTCATTCCAGGGATACCTGAATAATTAACTTAAATTTAAATATAGTATTTTTTGTATTAAATAATTTATCTTTGTCGCCACGAATAGTACTTTTAACTTGGAAAAAGGTCATCCAAAGAGATTGTCGTAAACAGGTTTTCTCGTATGTAAATAAAATATTGTGTATTTTTATCTAAAGGATACGTTAGAACATAATTTTAATGAAAGTAAGGGTAATAAGAAAGGATACACACGTTATTTATTGATTCGTATTCAAGAACGTCTAATTTTTTTCAATACGGCATTTCCTAAACCAAAATTGTTAGACATTATTGTTTATAATGGTTATAATAAATATGTTTTACCATAATCAATATGTATTAGCAGTGGTAATAAAAGTTAGACTTTGGCAGAATATTGACTTTTTGTATTTTACATTTCAGGTGTTTTTCTTAACCTTATTTTGGAAATTTTTTATACGCTTTTGTGGCCCTTGCCAATATCATATTCGTTTTCAGCGACCACAAAAAAACCCCGAGTAAAGAATTGAACCGATATTAGTAGGATTTGTTGTTAAACTCAAGAAGACGACGTTTACACCATTCTTAGCGCGCACCAGGTCTCCGCGGCCCTTGTCAATGTCATATTCGTGTTAAGCAACAACAAAAACCTCTTGAGTAAAGAAATTGTGGCAATATTAGAAGAATTTTTCGTAAAACCCCAGAAGACGACGTTTACACCATTCTTAGCGCGCACCAGGTATTTCGTAGGTCCTTGTCAATGTCATATTCGTGTTCAGCGACCTCGAAATCCATACCAACCAATACATTGTTTGGATATGAAGAAAAATATAACCCTGTTTACTCCTCGTTGGATGACACTGTACATAATACTTTTCAGTTGTTATAACACATATGATAACGATGTACCTTTTAATAGGATTTTTTCTGAGATATAAATATCGGTTGGATAAATATAAATAATCTATAATCTGACAGTAGATTTGTCTGCCAGTTGTATTACTTTCTGAATTGCAAATATTTTCCCAAGGTCACACTTGACATATTTTCTAACTAGTAGACGATTTTGGGTATCTGCCTCTTGAAATGCTTTCTTTTAAAGTATAATTTTGTATTGCCTGAACATAATTTTAATTCTGCAGATAGAAGTTATTGGTAGTAACAGTCGATATTTTTTTATAATAAAAAAGGTTTTAAAAAATCAATAATTTAAAATATGTTTTTTTTAGCATTTATTACTTTTTAAACAGTTATTTAAAAAAATACAATAATAGCTATTTAAATAAGTTTCGCTTCCACTTACTACCAAGTACGAATCAATCAAATGGTAATTTATTTATAACAATTTGGTTTTCGCAATTTTTTTTTAACTCAAAAAAAAATCTTATCCACCAATAAAAGAATAGTTATAATTTATATTTTTTGCTGATCCCTGTTTTTTATAAATGGTCGTAAAAATGTAATTATGTTTAAATAAATCCATAAATTAAATCATTTAAATTTTAAAGGTCTAATTAAAAACAGATTTGTTTAAAAATTCCTCAATAACACAATAGATTATCACCATTTTATTATATATATATATATATATATATATATATATATATATATATATATATATATATATATATATATATATATATATATATATATATATATATATATATATATATATATATATATAAAAAAAAAAGGTCCTGCAGCTCACCTCCCATCTTATGTAGCTCATTTATTATTTAATGTAAAATTTTCATATTTTGCAGACGTTACCTTTAACCTAGGGTGCATTTCAGGAAAATAATTTTAGTTATACAGGGTGTCACAAAAAAGTGTGACGTCACGACGGTGCATTTTTTTTAAATGGAACGCTGTGTATTTTTTTGTATATTTAGGTACCTCTTGTAGTCATCTATCTTCTTCTAAAATTTTGTTAACATCGGTTCAGTAATTTCAGAGAAAAAAAATAAAATATAAAAAAAACTGTTTTGCACCATTGAATTTAAAAATAAATAAAAATACCAATGAAGCTTAAATTAATAAAATTAAATAACAAACTTATTAGGTAACGTAATATCATTCGCTTAGGTCATGTTTGATTAATTCGAACTGTACAGGATGTCCAAAATTTAGTGTCAAACTCTTCAAATTTAAAAGCCTTAATTTTTCTTATTTTAAATATGAGCCCCTGTATATTTTAATGTCATTGGATGCAGAATTAAAAAACAAACATTTTTCTAATTATAACCCTATCGAAATTCCTAACACATTAAAAGTTATTCGTTGAAAACTCATTTTGGCATGTGTTTTAATAGTAATACCATTAAATAAAAATGATAGGTGGCTATGAAAAACAATTTATTGACATTAGAGTGTCCTAATAATGTTAATTATTACCTAAAAATTGGTTTAATTTACCTAAATATTAGCCAAAAGTATTAAAAATTAAAAATAAATAATTATTTAACATTTAAAGGTTTTTCTTAAATTAATTTAATTTAATTAATAAATAATAATAATTTACTCGAATTTTTATAATACGTCAAAATAATATTTTGTGAGTTAAATAAACTCCAATGTCAATAAATTGTTTTTCATAGCCACCTCACTTTTATTCAATGGTATTACTATTAAAATAGATGCCAAAATGAGTTTTCAACGAATAACTTTTAATGTGTTAGGAATTTAAATAGGGTTATAATCAGAAAAATGTTTCTTTTTTAATTCTGCATCTAACGACCTGAAAATATACAGGGGCTCATATTTAAAAAAAGAAAAATAAAGTGCTTTAAAATTTAAAGAGTTTGACATCAAATTTTGGACACCCTGTACAGTTTAAATTAACCAAACATGACCTAAGCGACTGATATGACGTTACTTAATAAGTTCCTTGTTTAATTCTATTAATCAAGCACTACTGGTATTTTTATTCATTTAAATTCATGTAACATTTTTATATATTTTATTTTTTTTCTCTAAAATTACTGAACCGATGTTGACAAAATTTTAGAGGAAGATAGATGACTACAAGAGGTACCTAAATATACAAAAAAATACACAGTGTTTCATTTAAAAAAAAGCACCATCGTGACGTCACACTTTTTTGTGACACCCCGTATAACCAAAATTATTTTCCTGAAATGCACCGTAGGTTAAAGGTAACGTCTGCAAAATATAAAAATTTTACATTAAGTAATAAATGAGCTACATAAGAGGTGAGCTGCAGGACCCTGTATATATATATTTATATATATATATATATATATATATATATATATATATATATATATATATATATATATATATATATATATATATATATATATATATATAGTCTTGCAATACGTCGTAAATATTTTTTGCTGACAAACGGTGTAAAAATTGATGAAAAAAAATATATTTTTAATAATTTATAATAAAAATGGTTCGTAAAAGCAGCAAAAAAGGCATTTATTGGCAACAGAATATTCTATAGAATATTTTCATAATTTAATAGAGTATCATGTGTTTTTTCTTTAAAAGTGAAGTATTTAATTTATTTAAAAAATAATTTTTATATTTTAGCTCTAATTAATTTAATGTTGATTAAAAATAAATCGAAAGATTTATCCTCTCCAGCTTCTTTCACGTTTACTATTTTTCTTCTTAATTCGATCCGAAACCCTTAGCTACATCTCGTCTCAGAACGATATTTCCAGACTTTTCCAGGCTTAATTTTTTATCTGCTCGTCTTCATCCATCGCTTTTAACAACATACATTATTTATAAACAAAAATTTTCCCGTTCTGTCATTAAAAAACACGCTTCCCATTGGTCAACCGACGTAACTTGACCCGGGCCTTTTTGGCAACGCTGAAAAACTATTGGCTCGAAGTTGGAAAAGTCCGGGAAAGAGGCGGCGCTCTTCCAGGATTTTCTTACTCTTGAAAGCGTATTGCTCTAGTTTTCGCCACTTAGAGATGAGGTTTTGCGAAGGACAGAGAGATTTTTTTAGGTTTATTTCTATTCTGGACAGTCAAGTACCTGCATCGAAATTGCTGGAAAAGTCCAGAGGTTGGCCCGTGTGATATTTTCGATTTATTGCCTTGAGAGGGTTATAGGGTCGTAAAAGTTAAAAAAAAAAGCTTTTTAGATGATTAGTTGGATATAGATAAGGAGAAAAAATGTTTTACTTCAAAATATTAAACATATGGTAAAGAAGAAAAAATTGCGATTAATTTTAAATTAATAATATTTCTTTTAAAAAGCCTGATATCTCTTTAAAGAAATATATGAAATTATTACGCTTAAAAAAGTCAAGATTAAAATATAAAATACTCATATATTGTCGCTTTCGTGGCTTTGGTTTTGTTTTAAATAAGAAAAAAACCAAAGGCAAAGAAAAACTTGGAATGTTATTGGAAGATGATAAAAAAAAATGCTTTTAAAGATATTTGTTGCATACATATGAATACTTATTTTTGTAGTAATTTATCAAATTATGATTCTTGTTTATTCGGTTAAAATTTATATTTTTTATGCCATGCTTTTTTTCCAAAAATAAATATGTTAAGCAATCATTGGTTATAAAAAATATATATAATCACCAAAACATGTGGTATACCGAATTTTTTAAGCGGTTACTCCCTGCAACAGTTTTAAATTTTAAGGCAAAAAAATATATATACCGATATAATATATAAAAATATATTATATCGGTGTTTGACAAAATTTTGCGTTATTTAGCCTATATACTTGTTTTATATCATTTCCGGTTTTACAGGAAATGACTAGTAGGGGAGGCCGGGGCTACAATGGAGATACAATTAACAAAGGTAATTTACTAAAATGTGACATTCTAAATACAGTGACGCCTCATATGCAATTTTTTGACACGACTGCTTCCAGACTAGGATGCCATAACTACGTTAAAATAATTCATTTTAAATAAAGTAGCCATGGAAAAGTCGATTAAAACTTTTTTTTTTTTATGGCTTCTCTAGGTAGGTCAAACAACACTAAGATAATATTTATACCGTTTTACAAAAGAATAAACAATTTATTTAGTGTTTTTAGAAAGACCTAAAAAATAGACCGATCATGTGATACCAAAGTGTTTAAAACAAAATGTTCTTACATAATATGCAAATGAGGAACCCTAGCTCCGTTTGGATAAAATAACCTATGACCATAAATAAGATTTTGCAAACTTTTATTTCGTCGTAATCGGTTAAATCTTTCTTTGCATGGTTACTTTATTTTAGGTTTACAGTTTTACCTGAGTCACGAAACTATAGATTGAAATTTAAAAAATAATAATATTTTAAGTCTCAAAAAATACGTGTAAGGCGTTCTTGAATGTCATATCCTATTAAATTATAAAAATACCGGTACTCTTACGTCAAATTTAAAAGACCTGGGCCTTTTCGGACAAACCGGAAGTAATATAAAGCCAAGAATAAATTAGACAAGGGACATTTATGTCAACTACAGTCATACCAAATTTATTTTTCAAAATTTTGGAATTTCACCAACCCCTTTTTTGGACCCTTTGGTATAATCTTGAGTTTTTAATTTCAGTAAAAATTTTATTTTTTTACTGAAAAAATAAAACACGAACGAAAAATTTACCTAATACCTGTAAAAATACAATTATGAAATACATAATATATTGGCTATATATTTTCGGATTATCTGAATAGTAGGGCAATTTGATAGACACAATTTTTTGTGGACAAATAAAACTCTAAAGTACCGCGCTTCATCTTGCAATAATATGACGTTATATTCCTGCTAATATAAAGGACACTGGGAACGTAAACGGCACCTTCACCATACGTGACGAATTATACTGGGGTTTCTACCCCTCGGGGCGCACTACAGGCCTTCAAAACTATCTCTCGACTTCCACACTCTCTGTACGTTTACTTATTAATACTTTTTTCTCTACAAATTATTTTAAAACATTTATCTTGCCCTCTACAGGTAATGGTGGTAAACCTGAAATGATGACCCACCTTGTATAGGTGACCGTAACCTTACCTTGACTATTATATATTGTTGTGCTATTTTTCCACATATGTAAATACTTGTAAATCCTAATTTTAATGTTGTCATACTAAAAGCTTTTTTACCTATATAAAATATTTATAAATCCTAATTTTAAACTTACCATACTGAATGCTATCTGCCCATAGTTCACAATAATACAAAACATTTTTACCTACCCTTGTTTTTATTCTTCCTACAAAAACAAAACTACCTAAAAAATGAAAACAAAGCTAAAACGTCAAAAAATAAAATTTACCAATTAGATTTAAACAGAGAAAAATGGCTGGATGCTTTCCTCCATAATTTACCCATAAATATAATGTATATTTTTAAGTTCGTTACATAATCTGGTAAAAGCGCATGTTTTTTACAAATTCACACAGGAAAGTGAAGAAATAATATCGAAATAAATATTACACTATATCCTATCAATTAAATAAGGAAAATAGGCAGTGTCACAATGAAGAACTTAAGACTAATATTTTTTACTAAAATAATATATATATATATATATATATATATATATATATATATATATATATATATATATATATATATATATATATATATATATATATAATTAAAAATATTTTTTTTTTTTTTTTTTTTAATTATTAAAACGATAATTGCAATTTCTAATTTTAAATGTATTTTCGCGTGACTTAAAACATTTTCTGATGGTCAACGGCATCGTCCCTGCTTTAGTTGTCAAATATGTTAGTACAATTAATTGACTGATTCACATACAGACGTCGTTAACTATTTAGGACCATGCCATTGGACGTTTTGGAGGTAATGACTTGCCTTATAAATGAATCATTTAGTACAGGAATATTTCCCAAATGCCTTAAAATAACCAAAATTGTGCCAATTAACAAAGGCGGCGAAAACACTAAACCCCAAACCAATTACAGACCCATCGAAATTTCCCCTTCAATCATCTCAAAACCAAAGAAAAATTAGTTAAAAATAGGATGATGTCGTTTATAGAAGACATGACTTAATACATTTAAACCAGTTTGCATTTCAAAAATAAGAATACTTCAGATCCATTCATCACACTCGGGATGTAATATATCAAGGAAAAGAAAAAAAACAAGTCCATGCTTATATTGTTTATCGATCTAAAAAAGGTTTTCGATTGTGTGGACCACGAAATATTGTTATCAAAGTTAGGGGGCCATGGGAGGCATAATTAACAAAGGATCAAAAATTTTTGGGAAGATCGTATGCAATTAGTGGAAATCTCTGATAATCAAGGTCATCAATAAGATCAAAGACAGAAACTACAAATTTTGGGAAATTTCCCCACAGGGGTCAACCTGGGACCTGTGTTGTTCTATATATCAACGACCTACCATCTTTGCCAGTTGATACATGTTCACACTTTTCGCAGATGACACAATAATAACATGTTGCCGATAACGACGAAAACTACAACGCAAAGTAAATTAGACTAAAAATTATACAAAATTGGTTTGAAGTTAAAGATTATCCTTAAATTTTTAAAAAGTCAAAGTGAAAGAAAATTTAACAACAAAACCGGCTCCAAACCTATAATCGAAATAAACAACAAAAAGGATGCATATCGTTAACGAGTATAAATTTTTAGGCTTGACAATACAGAACAATTTAAAGTGGGACCTGCACATATCATCCTTCAAAGAAAAATTGTCATCAAGTCTGTTTGCGATCAATACAACAATGATCTACCTGGGATCCAAAAGCCGCAATTTAAATTTATTTTGTTTTATTCGAGAGTTTAAATGGATATTGCAGGGGGTAATTCAAAAACGAATTATTTAGACATTTTTTTTCTATTGCAAAAGAGCAATGCGCATTTTAAATGGAACCAAGGCCCAACAAACCCCCTTGAAAACCCAAATTTTTAAAAAAACTAAATATTTTAACTATCTGTGTATTCTGGGGGTATCGGGTTTCAAACAGCAGTGTTAATGCAACCACTAAAAACAAACATCCATTCCTATAACACACACCAGAGAAATGCCCTGAAACCCTTTGCCAGTTTTCATTAACGCAAAATACGATACGTCATAAAGGAAAAATATTTTACAACAAACTACCTACGACATTAACTAGCATTGGAGGACAGAGGGTTTTTAAAAAAAGGAAAACTAAGAAATTATCCGGACGGTGAGCCCACTACAACTACGAGGAGTTCCTAAGCAAAACTATTGTACCTGATGATTTTATTATGGTTTTCTTGAGTGTGCAAAAAGATTATTTGTACATTTAATTTGTTTTTTTGTTTTTAAGTTTTTGTTAAGTTTTATACAGACTTTTAGACTTAAGTTTTATATTGTTATACAGCATAATTTGCTTTTTAATAAATTAAATTGAATTGAAAAATTTTAAATCAATTTTTTTATCGTCTGTAAAACGATATATTAACAATCAAACTGTGCACAATTAAGATTGTCGATATTTGTCATGTATGAAAGCCATGCATTCATTTTGGACTATCTTAAAAATGGTCCTTACGATATTTTTTAAAAACTAACGCAATATAAATTGAAGTACAAGAAAACAAAAAAAATATTTTTGACCGTTTTGTTAAAAAGATATTGATTTTTCAAAGTTGTCTGTTTGTTATTAAGAAATAGTGTACACTATTTTATTTTTTTCTTACGTAATCGCCCTTATGGAAGATCTATTTTAGGACTAGGTGGGTCCAAGAGTGTAAAATGTTGTAAAATGTTACCAAATAACAAACAGACCTCATGTGTTATGTGTGCAGTCTCCTACAAAAATAATATTTTCAGGCATTGAGACCCTCCAACTTTTGATAAACCGTATTCGATCTTATTTGGAACAGCGGTAAATTTGGGGTCCTTTTCAAATACTGCATCACGAATTAAACTTAAATAGGATAAAATATAATTCTTCGTACTGGTACTTATCCCGGCACGTTCAACAATAAATTTTTGTTAGAGAGAAATGGGCGAGCTCGACGCGGATGGCATGGAATAGACGAAGATTAAAAAATGTTCATCCCAATCTCGGTTTAATTTTGTCTACGATTGTCGCACGTGAACTACCTTAAGTAGCAGTAAAGCGCTTTTTTAGTATTTTTAGTATAATTTCTACAATCACACGAGGTAACTTTTTTCCCAACAAAATACAGAATATTTTTGAGCGGTATTTAGAAAAAATGTTAAACTTGTCTATTCCAAGTGACCTACTACATACAAAACTATACCATCTAAGTACTATTAACTATTCGCTACCCTGCTTTCCTTTTTAATTAGGTTCGACATGGTAAATTAATAGGTTCAAGTGTTTTAGCACGAAACAACGGTGGCACGAAACGTCCGGCATTTAGTTAGTAAATCTGGAATGCCAGCGTGGAAGGAAACGTGGAATGGCCCGCAAGCAGGAAGGGCCTTCGTCACGGCCGGTCAGGGTTGCCAACACGACAATTTATGGCGAAAGAATAATTATATGTATGCGTTTGTAAACGCAGCTAAAAGAATGTACTGTTTTATGAAAAAAAAATATTTTTGAACAAAAAAAAGTTTTGTATTAAAAACTACACAATTTTATTGTAAAAATAAAGTATTTTACATAGTTGAAAACCTTCATTATATATTTAAGGTCGTTTACTCGTAAAAAGGCTTTTCTTAAGAATTTAATGATATTGAAATATGTGGTTAATTAAAGTGTATTTTCTGTGAAACGAGATATTAATACTAAAATTGTGCATAATTAACATTGTCGATATGTGTCATCAAAGATAATACTACTACGGATAAGATGAACCATTCAATGCTATATTTTTGATACCCCTAATGGACTTTAGCTAACGCGAGCCGATGTCCATCGAGAGATTTTCTCGCTATCCTTGAACGAAAGTTAAACAGTGTTGCCGGCAGGCCTTTACTATTGGCGTGATGAAACGCGACTAGAAATTACACAATTCGTTTAGCCGCCCGCTTTCGCTACTTCGTGTTTCGAATAAGGTACAAGCGACAGACATTGACAATGTCGCACATGGTTTCGTACCTCGATTCTCTGGGGCAGGGGTTACCCACTTAATTTTATTCGCATTTACGGAAGCATTGATATCTCCGAACTGATTCAAAACGCCCCATTTAAATGAACCATCTATTCATAGTAGTATCTTTGGTGTCATGCATGAAAGCAATGCATTCATTTCAAAATATTTCGAAAACGGTTCTTAAGATATTTTTTAAAAACTAACGCAATATAAAACAAAAAATTAGAAAATTTAAAAGAAAAACTGATTTTTTTGACCGTGTGTTAAAAATATATTGATCTTTTAAAGTTTACTAGGTCTGTTTGTTATTAAGAAATAGTGTACACTATTTTATTATTTTTAATCGCTCTTATGGAAGGTGTATTTTAGGACTAGATGGGTCCAAAATATGTAAAATAGTGTAAAATATTACTATATAACATACAGACATCATGTGTTGTGTGTAGTCTCCTACAAAAATAATATTTTTAAGCATTGAGAACCTCTAACTTTTGGTAAAGCGTATTCGATCTTATTTGGAACAGCTCTAAATTTAGGGTTCATTCAAAATACTGCATCACAAAATAAACTTAAATAGGAAAAAATTATCCGTACTGGAACCAGTCCCAGCCCGTGCAACAATCAATTTTTGTTGGAGAAAGATAGGCGAGTTCGGCGCGGATGGCATGGAAGAGACGAAAATAAAAGATGTTTATCCGAGATTGGGGTTTAAGTTGTCGACGGACCAGACTTTACTTACTATAAGGTAATAATAACAAAAAACCTGGTTTATTAACGAACATCCATCTACCTAAAGTCAGTCTAAATTATTTATATTTTCATTAAATTAAATTTAGAACATGTTAAAAATTTACACAGTGACTGATGTCATATTGCGTTCATTTTTTTAAATTAACCAGACTTATTTCTTTTTTATTTTTTGTTTATCTTGTGACAGTCCATGAACGCTTAAGTCATCACATACTAACGAACAGGGTTTTTCAACGACTAGAGAGGGCGCCTTTTTGACTCTACCTGTATATTTGTAAAAAAACCGAAATAGCCATTATATTTAATGTTTTCCACCGAATTCAAAAACAATGATTAAAAAACAGATAACCATCAAATAAAACTGCTTGGATCATTGAGATATTTTTAATGCCCTATTTTATGCAGGAAATAAAATAATCTTTGTATTTCGTGCAAAATTTATATATAAACCAATATCCTTGCAAAGCTCTTTCAGTAAAAACCATCATCAGTGCTATTCGTCAAGCAGAAGTTACAGCAATTGAAGGGTACATAATATGTAAACAGGACATTGACAAACTATCACATTATTAAATTAAAAATCAAAAGTAAAATTGTTAATAAAATCTTACATGTTTACCTTTAAAAGTGTTAATTTTAAAATTTAAACCACACTAAGATACCAAAATGGTATCTTAGTGTAGTTTAAATTTTAAAAACACTCTTTCGTAGGTAAAAATGTGAGATTTTATTCAAAATTTTACTTTTAATATTTAATTAAATTGCTGTAACTCCTATTTGACAACTAGCACTGATGATGGTTTTTACCGAAAGCGCTTTGCTAGAATATTGGATTTAATATAAATTTTACACGAAATACAAAGTTTCTTTATTTCCTACATTCTTATGTACACACGGCCACAATCAATTTTTATTTCTATTTTTATGTGTGTTTATTAAAAGATATACGATTTTTTCTCGTATATTTTTTTATTTTAGATGATATATTTTTAATTAAAAACGTTTATTTTATGCATTTAAGAAATTGATAGGAAAACCTGTTCACTCTTTGGCGGTAATGTCATTTAATGGCGTAGATATACAGGGTTCTGCAGCTCACCTCCCGTCTTAAGTAGCTCATTTATCATTCAATGTAAAATTTTCATATTTTGCAGACGTTACCTTTAACCCACGGTGCATTTCGGGAAAATAATTTTGGTTATACAGGGTGTCACAAAAAAGTGTGACGTCACGATGATACATTTTTTTTTAATGGAATGCTCTGTATTTTTTTGTCTATTTACGTACCTCTTGTGGTCATCTACCTTCCTCTAAAATTTTGTCAACATCGGTTTGGTGATTTCAGAGAAAAAAATAAAACAATAAAAAAACTGTTTTGCACCACCGAATTTAAAAATGAATAAAAATACCAATAGTGCTTGATTAGTAGAATTAGACAAGAAACTTATTAAGTAACGTAACATCAGTCGCTCAGATCATGTTTGGTTAATTCGAACTGTACAGGGTGTCCAAAATTTAGTGTCAAATTCTTCAAATTTTAAAGCACTTTATTTTTCTTATTTTAAATGTAAGCCCCCGTAAATTTTTAGGTCATTAGATGCAGAATTTAAAAACAAACATTTTTCTAAATATAACCCTATCGAAATTCCTAACACAATAAAAGTTATTCGTTGAAAACTCATTTTGGCATGTATTTCAATAATAATATCATTGAATAAAAATGACAGGTGGCTATGAAAAACAACTTTTTGACGTAAGAGTTTATTTAACTTGCAGAATCTTATTTTGAGGTATTATAAAAATTTGAGGAAATTATTAATTTAAGAAATACCTTTAAATGTTAAATAAACCTAATTTTTAATTTGTAATACCTTTGGCTAACATTTACGTAACTTTAACGGATTTCTAGGTAATAATTAACGTTAAAAGAAAACTCTATTAATTATAGAGGAAGATAGATGACCACAAGAGGTACCTAAATATACAAAAAAATACAGAGCATTTCATTTAAAAAAATGTACCATCGTGACATCACTCTTTTTTGTGACACCCTGTATATCCAAAATTATTTCCCTAAAATGCACCGTGGGTTAAAGGTATTGTCTGCAAAATATGAAAATTTTACGTTGAATAATAAATGAGCTACATAAGACGGGAGGTGAGCTGCAGGACCCTGTATATATATTTGTTAAATATATACCAGATGCTATTCGCCTTACTTAAGTAAAAAATAATTTATTAAAAAAAAACAACACTTTAGTAAACACTTTAGTAAAAAAACAATATTTAGGGAATATGAGGAAAAAAGTTGAGTTTTTTTGGTGTCCCCAGGGAAATTAAACTTTCAAAGCAAATCCTTTAATATTTTTTTTCGTAAATTTGATTAAATTTTATATTCAAATTCCAAATTCCCCAAAATTTTCTTTCCTTTTTTTCTAAAAACCATAAAGAGTTGATTTTTTTTACTCAACGATTTTCTTATGCAAATAGTTAAAATGCCTCTAATTTCAAGAAAAATGCAAATATTTTTGTGAAATTACTAGTAACCAGAACTAACCACGAGCAAAGTTTAGATAATGTTGCTAAATTGTAAACTGACACAACCAAATCGACACAAGAACGCCAAGAAACACGAGATATTGTCCCTTCTACTCGTGACAAAATCTACGGCATTCAGAGGCAATTTATGAGCAAATCGTTAAAAAATTGTCTTCCGTGATTTGACATATTTTTTTATATTGCGCCGTGCCGTATAAAAGAATGCCAATGAGCCTCCTGAAGAGGCACCAATTTTTTCACCTTATTCGTTTTTTGGCACCTAGAGTCACTGAACTTAGTCCAATTATTATAGCAAAAAAAAGGTCATTTTTGTAATTAATGTTAACAGATATCTGACTGCGTCATGACTTCCGGAACAACCTGTAGATTACTAAAATTTAAAAAAAAACAACCAATTTTTTTTAGGTAATTTTTTTAACAATAATTATTAAAAAGAACCTTCTTTTCGTATTTTTTTTTAATATAACAAAAAGTATTGGCTATATCGCTTTACTCATAAGAGACCCTTGTTGAGAACATTGTTAAAAATGCTTATGAACCTAGCGCGACCGAGACGTACTGAGCCGACCGTGTAGGCCCTCTCCACGCACCCAGCAGCGAAGAAGAAGCGAGAGACGGGCTGCATATCGTGACAATTTTCATCTTAAAATATATGTTATTAACTATCATTTCCAAAAATTCACAATATTGAAAATTAACGAGATACGAATTTTTGAAAGGTCTGTTCAAAGCGTTTTCCGCTTTTCTCGTAAAAAATGGTCGTAGGGTCGTAACGGTCTTTTATAAATAAAGCAATATATAATAATACTTTTGTTTTCATTAAAAAAAAAAAAAGTTTTAAAATTTCCCTTTTTATTTAAAAAAATCTACATCAATTAAAAAAGTTTTTTAATCATTAAATACTTTTTTATAAGATTGACGTCTTTCCACTTAATACCTTCCAGAAAAAAAATCAGATTTACCCATTAAAAAAACCGTAAAAGTTTTTATTTAATTAAGGATTTTCTCCGAGTAATTAAATTGTGTTCATCGAAATATGCGTTAAGTTTTTTCTCGGTTCATCAGGACTTTTCCAAAGTTGCCTTTGTACGGATCTCCTGCCGCAAAAATGAATTATTCAATGCTTTCTTTAATTAAAAAGTGGGTTCGTTACGGACGAAACATGCTTACTTTAGGTTGGAAAATGGAAAACTCTGATGGCATATATTACGGAAAATGTTCGAGGAAAACGCGGTCTCTTTTGGGACTAAGGCTCTTCTAAAAAAAGCGTTGAAGAGCACTCCAACTGGCGTGATAGAGTTTTTACGGAGTGTCATGGTTTTAATTACAAGTGGATTTTGCTTTGACATACAAATTATGGTTAAATTGCTTGTAGTAGAAAAAAAAAATATATATATATATATATATATATATATATATATATATATATATATATATATATATATATATATATATATATATATATATATATATAATATACATATAAATACAGGATAAGTACATACCTTGGGTTGTTTTATTATTTCTGATGCAGAACTTAGTTCCGTCTAAAGGAATGTTTTTTATTTTTTTTTTTTTTTACAGATAAAATTTATTCTAATATGTTTTCTTCTGTATCAGATGTTATTTATTTTTTTTAAATTTTAAAATTATACAGATCAGTCTAATATACATATATACATACATAACATACATACATACATATACATACACACATACCACACACATACATTTTTTTTCCTATTTAGTTTGGGGTTTTTTAAATTTGGTAAATTTGACTAAGGCTGCTTATATCTTTTTTGTCATTTAGGGATTTTTTTCTTTTTTGATCTCAATCATTTCTTTTATTTTTAATTTTTGGTAGTTTGAGTCTGTAGTCAATATTTTTGTTTTTTTTTAAAGTTAAATTGTGTTTGGGTTTTGGGAGACTCATGTTTGTGTAATGCGGTGGAGGCGTTTTTAGTATATTTATGACCGTTAATTCTCATTTCTAGGTGTTGTGTAGTCATTCCAATGTTTTTTTTTTGGGGCAATTTAAGCATGCTATTGAGTATTTTAAAATTTGGGACTTTTTTTGGTTGGCACTTTACTTTTTAATGATGTAAATAGTGTACTAATCTGATTTTGAGCCTTATGACAAACAGTTATGTTTAGATAAAATATGTTTTATTTTTTCTGAGAGTCCAGGAGTGTAAGACATAGCGATATATCTATTATTTTCTTGTGGTGTTTTTTTAATGGAGGCTTTTTTTGTTTTATTATAAAATAGAAATGTTCTTTGATTAAAAATTCTAATATTTTTTCTGGAAAATGATTATCTATTAGTGTTTATTATTAGTGTTTCACTTTTTTTAAGATTTCAGGTCTCCATTCGAGAGGTAAGTGTGATTGCTCTGTCAGTTAAACTTAATATGACACTGTTAATTTGATTTTTAGGATGGTAAATTTAAAAAATTTAAATAACGCCCTGCCCATGTTTTTTTTGGTATACCATTTAGTTTTAATATTTTGATGTTTTTTGTCTCTAATTAAAGTTAGGTCAAAAAAGTTTATTTGATTGTTGGTTTCTGTCTCAAGTATAAATTGTAATTTTGGATGGAAATTGTTAAAAGCTATTAGAATTTCGTCAACCTTATTCTCAGGAACAGCAGTAATACAGTCGTCTACAAACCTTTTAAAAAATGGAATGTGAAAATTTAGTTTTTCAATTACGTAAAACCCAAACTAAATAGGAGAAAAAAAAAATGTATGTGTGTGGTATGTGTGTATGTATATGTATGTATGTATGTCTATGTATGTATATATGTATATTAGACTGATCTGTATAATTTAAATTAAAAAATAAATAACATCCTGTATACAGAAGAAAACATATTAGAATAAATTTTATCTGTAAATAAAAAAAAATAATAATAACATTCCTTTAGACGGAACTAAGTTCTGCATCAGAAATAATCAAAACAACTCCAAGGTATGTACTTATCCTGTATTTTTGGTTTTATTTTTACGAATTTTTTAATCTGTTTTTAAATATGTCGTATATAAGTGTGAGATTTTAAATGTGTATGTCTAAAAAAACAATGTGTAATCTGGTAGTGTTTTGAAACTTTTTAATTGTAATTTTTAAAATTTTTGAAAATTTTTAGAATCAAAGTTGAAAAAGAAAAATAATGTGCGAAACGTTGTGCTGAAATTGCTTTCCCCAAAATTTTTTTGTGAACCTATACCCAAGAAAAAATCTATAAAAAATAATTTATAAAATGGTTGAAGAAAAGTAAGATATATATAAATATATATATATATATATATATATATATATATATATATATATATATATATATATATATATATATATATATATATATATATATATATATATATTTCATTTTAACCGGTTTGCAATCCGTTTTAGAGATGAATTTTCATGACGCCCCCAACAATTAGTTGGCATTTTCAAAGGATGCCTGGGCTGCCGACTTGGAATGAATCATCATCATGAGCAGCCACCCAGGAAGCATCACTTGAAAATGCCAACTTAGATGTTGGCGAAACGTCGTGAAAATTCATCACTGACCGGATTGAAACCGAAAAAAAACAAATTACATTCCACCATACGTGTACCTTACAACAATATATATATATATATATATATATATATATATATATATATATATATATATATATATATATATATATATATATATATATATATATATATATATATATATATATATATATATATATATATATATATATGTATATACCGGGTGGCGCGTTACGAGCAGAACATAGGAAATTCCATGTAAATTTTAAAGGGCCAATTATTTTTCCCGACATTTTACAGAAAAATGGAAGATAATTTTTTTGAAGAGACCAATGTGACAAGTCTTTGTCCAAGTTTCAAAAAATTTTAATAAGCTAATTTGAATTATGCAATTAAATGTAATTGCAAAATTACCAAATTTTCAGTTCAGGTAAAACCAAACAGACACCAAAAATAAATATTGTCCCTGACAAAAGGGAAAAAAGTGTCAATAAATCAGTGACAGTCGGTTTTTAAAAAAAAAATATGAATTATTCAATCGACGACAAAGTATCCATAATTCAGTGGCATAAGTGGCATTATGAGGGAAACAGTTTTAGAGCAGTATCTGAAATGTTTTCAGTTTATTTCCCCACCAAGTTCATTCTATTCATTTCAACTATTAAACGTATTGTTAGTAAGTTCGAGTTCAAAGGTACCGTAATAAATAATTGTAAGTGTTCAATTCAGGATATCGAAAATAGAGCCGAAGAAAGAGAGAAAATATCTGTTCTCTCTTCTACTGAGGGTGAAGGAAAACAAAATGGTTAGTACGAGGGTTCTTGGGCAAGAAGTTAATAAACATCATACAACGGTATTGCGCCATTTGAAAAATGTTCAGAATTGCCGGTATTGGAGTCAAGAAAATGAACATCGCTTTGTTCATACTCGGACACAATATCCCCATAAAACAAATGTATTCTTGGGAATTATCAGACACCATTTTCATTGGACCCTTTTTTATGGACTATAACCTGACAGCAGAAACCTATTTGGACTTATTTCAAAATCAAATCGAACCCCCTTGGAAGAAGTTTTTCGGGAAGATCAAATGATCTGGTACCAAATGGATGGTTGCCCCGCCCAAAATGCCCGTATGGTTAGAGAGTACCTGGAAAATGCTTTTAACGGCAATATTATTGGTCCACGGTACCGGATACTGTGGCCAGCCAGGTCACCTGATCTTTTAACGAATGACTTCTTTCTGTGGGGTCACTTAAAAAGTGTCATTTATAAAAGTGTAAAATTTGAGAATCTAAACCAGCTACAAAACGCTTTTTCGTTAGAATGTAATAAAATTTCGCAATATCAACTTAGCAACGTTAGAAATGAACTTTATGATCGGTTGGGATATTGTTTAGCTGTTAATGGGGGTTATTTAAACATTTGATTAATTAATGTTTTTTTGTAATTCTCTGTTATTTTTTTTTAATTAATGTATTTTATTTCATTTTATTTTTCCACACCTAGTAAAATATTAAGAACTCAGTTCTCTCTTTTTTCGGATCTATTTTCGATTTAGTTAGTTAAACATTTACAATTATTTATTGCGATGGCTTTGGACTCGAATTTACTGACAATACGTTTAATGGTTGAAATGGACCAGATAGGCTTGATGGGAAAATAAATTGAAAATATTTTAGATACTGCTATTGGTTTAAATAAATTCTAGTATAATAAAATTATTTTTTTAATGATTGTAATAATTTTTATTATTTAAAATTAATTGTTACATTAAATAAAAGGTTTGATAAAAAAATAATGTTAACGTGTCTTTTACCGTTGATTGAAAAGTGGGAAGATACGCATATTTACGGGCTAAAACGTGACGAATAAAATGCGTGGCGGATAGATGGCTCTGCATGTCAAGATCGCTTGAATGCGTAGAAATTGTCAAGGCAATGGCTATTCCCATTCTTCGCCTATCAATCGACAGGTCTAGTCATTGAGAGGAGTTTTCGCAAGTAGTGTTTTTAAATATTTTACGTACGTTCAATTGATTAACGAGGATTTCGCATATCTTGGCGCCGACAGTCTCGGGGTTTTCCAACTTAAAGAGATAATATACCTGTATTTATTGCTCTATTAATAATTGGATCATGAGTAAATAGGTATGGGGTTATTAGTTATATTTTCACCGCCTTCTTATTTTTACAAAACAAGTTTTAAATAACCATGGGTAGTTTATTTTAAGGCGACATTTTTATTTTATTCTTTTAGAATTCTCCTATGAAGAGTGATTTTTTTTATGTAAATGACTATTCTTCAGCAGGTTTCAAAAGAATATCGCTAATACAAAATTAATTAAATTTGCATCCTGTGTAAGTTCATGAAAGTTAGGCATCCTTATAATTTATAAATATCATCGATCCTATTACTGTTTTAATCGTGTTTTAGATGTTTTATATAATAAATTTACACATTTGTCTAATGATCCTAATCAAAGTTTACATAATAAAATAGTTCTTATTCTGTAAACTTTGCCTGAATGTAATAAAACTAAACCATCGATACAGTATTAAATCTTAAAATACTAACACATTATTGACATGGCTTAAAAACGTATGATCACTACTTAGATTTTGAAACTGAAGAAATGTTTGTACAGTGCTTTTATTTTCATTTATTCCACGTTTATAAGTCTATAAAAATATTTATTTTCGAAACAAATGGATTTAAAAAAATAGGGCTCCTTGTTAAATTTTGTGCTATTGTTACACCATTGTTTTACTTACGGCCGAGTGATGATCGCGTTGTTAAATTTAGCAATGGGCTTAGCAATTGTTAAAAGTTAACAACGGTTTAGAATGTTAAACGTCATTGTCAGTGTTATTCAATGATTTTAGTAGGCAACCTGTCAAAATCTGACATTTTGTTAAACATTCTAAACCGTTGTTAACTTTTAACAATTGCTAAGTCCATTGCTAAATTTAACAACGCGATCATCACTGGGCCGTTATTGTTACACTACAAAACAATAACTCGGATTTTTTATTTTTTACATATTTTTATTGCTTATATTTGTGGTAAATTTATAGAAAGAAAGGGCATGTGTTGCATATTAACGTAAAAAAAGTATTTTTAATTATTTATTGGCATAATACTGGTTGTTTATTAGTTAAGTGCCCATAATACAGGGTGTTAAAATTTTATAGAAAAATAACTTTTTTATCATAATTTTCTTACCACTTCTAGATATTTTTTATTATATTAAGCAGCAATTATAGGAATTGGTTTTTAACATATTCAAAAAGTGTAGTACACCTAATATTAAAGTTAATTTCAAAATATTTCCCAAAATTCATTAAATCATAAATCTTTAAAAATTATATTTTATGGAAAATATTAAGCAAAAGCTAGTTGTGTAGCTCATTATATTTTTTGAAATCTTGCGTCACCCGTCTCACTCCTTATACAAAATTTGGTTTTTGGTAGCTATTTTCATAAAAGAATAAAGAATTCTTACAGTTCCTGGTGCAAACGGTCATAAATAAAACCTAACCGTTTTTTATTGAAATCAAAAATAATAGAAAGTCTAGAAATGTTTTTCTTTCAGAACAAAACATGAAAACTTATTTAAAAAAAAAACCCAGACGGTTGAAGATAATACCAAGGAAAACGACTTCGTAATTTTTTCCCATTACACTCGCGAAAGCTTATGCATAAGTCCTGTACCTATAACATCCAGAACGACTAAATTTCCTAAAATAGTACAAGAAGTCTGCGAAATAACGACTCCATCATCGACAAAGTCACAGATAAGAAAACGATGGTTTAATTTAAGTTTAAAATTTAATACTTTAAAAATACGCAATAGAGCAAAACAGATGCAAAATTTTCGACTCAAACAAAAAGCCACTAAAGAAAATATTTTATCTAGTTTATTTAAAGATAAAAGTGTTAGTGTAAAAACTTTTGTTAATATGCAATTACCAACACGTAAGAAAAATTACTGTAAACTTAACGAAAAACATTTTGCTCTATACGTTTATTACAAACCGCCTAGCTGTTATATTTTTTTAAGAAATAAGCTATTTTTTGTCTACCGTCTGTGCGTACAATTCAGTCATGGTTAAAAGTAATTAACTTAAAAACAGATCTTGAAAACGCATTAACCCAAAAGCTTGTTATGAAAGTAAAAACAATGGGTAAAAAAAACGCGTGTGTGCAGTACTATTTGATGAAATTATGCTAAAACCTGAGTTAGACTACAATAAAGCCAATGATTGTATTGGAGGTTACGAAGATATGGGATTTCCTGGTCGCAATAGCTCTATTGCGAATACTGCTCTAGTTTTTTACACAAGAGGCATATTTGGAAATTGATAAATTCCCTTGTGTTATTTTTGGTTATACAAATAATATTATTTAAAATCAACGTTAATTATGCACACACAACAAATTAAAATCAATATTTACATTTTTTTACTGTTCGAAAGTATAACAAGCTTTTTTAGCTTCTTTAATCACAGTGCTGAAACTAAATATCGGATTAGTTTCCACAATATATATTTAAATTATACGAAAAATACATTAAACACTCTTCAACGGTTAGACGTTTGTCTTGGCTTTTTAATAAGCCCTAATGAGCAAAAAAAGGAAGGGTGTTCACTTTATTTTTACTGGATATTGCATTCCTTCAAAAGGAAGAGTTAAAATAAAAATCTATATTTTATGGCCATATTATATTGGGGACCGCAATAAAACTTCATAGAGGGCAATGCGAAATCCACAGCCTATATAAGCTGTGCTAAAACTCCCATTCAAGCGGGCTGGGTGTTTATGATGAAAAAATTTCGAATCCAAAATGTCGAGTTGCCCGATTTACCAACATAGGCGCCACAAGTCGAGGACTGAAAACTAAGGCAAAGGTGTAAAGGGGTGAGTAGGGTGGTCTAAAGAAAGAGATGGGCATAGTGCACGCTTTTTAACATGGGTATTGCGTATCTTTCCACTTCTCAATCAACGCTTTTACTTTAAATGTAATGGTTGTGAGATTGATGAAACGAAAAAAAAATCCTTGTATTCGGCTGTAAGTCTGATTTGACAAAGCCTTATAACAAGTTGTTTGCTGGTGGCTGGTGTCTGTTTGGTTTTACCTGAACCGAAAAGTTGGTAATTTTGCAATTACATTTAATTGAATAATTCAAGATTGGCTCATTAAATTTTTTTGAAACTGGGCACGAGGGTTTGTCGGATTGGTCTCTTTAAAAAGTTATCTTACATTTTTTCTGTTAAATGTACAGGGGAGCCAATAATTGACCCCCTTAAAATTTACATGGGCTTTTCCATGTTCCGCTCAGCGACGCACTACCCGGTATATGAACAGCGAAAGGAATAAAGTTGTATTTATGTAGACGAATTAAGTACAGTTAAACTATACTAAACTAACAAATCTTAAAAATGGCATTTACAATATTTACAAAAAATATTGCCAATCAGCTGTACTAAGATTGTTTTTAAAAATAATCTTAAATTTATTTTAGCTGACTAATTTACTACTTTTGGATCACCCTGTTTAAACGCATATCTTGTCTTCGCATCGTTCTTATTTTAAACAGTAATTTTTCCCATTAATAATAAAATTAATTTCTTAAATTTTCCGAAGGTCTGATTAGAAAACTTTCCGACAATTTCTTAGGGTCGTCCCAGACGCGGGAAAAGAAATATTCATCAAGAGTTTGTTTTGAGCAAAGATAAAGATTTGCTTTGATTGCAAAACCACCAAATCAACTTTAGTTCTCTTGATTGGAAGGACTTCTAATTGTATTATGCAAATCTCGTGTTTTTGTATTGCGGCTTTTGAAAATCAGAATTCGGGGTTACCGGATTGAATGAAAGAAACCGAAAACAAAGGAACGACTACAGGTTATTTCTAATTAGAAGGTCTAAGTAAAGCAAAAATTCGTTTTTGCTACAACTAATAAAATAAGGTTGATAAAGGCTAAAATATGAGGACATTTAGAATGTATCCTTGAAGATTGAAGGGCTTAGTTAATATGCCAATAAAAGCACGATAACACGAAAAAATAAAGAAGGTTGTCCAAATAATAATAAAAGCTATTTTTTATAACTAGTATATAAATTAGGTCTTTATTAAAAGAATATTTTTATGGCCTAGCGAGCTTGCGAGCGGGGCTATAAAAGATGAGTCAATAAAGCCTGTTTATGTACGCGTTATATACATGACTTTGTGTACCATTGTAATTGGATTATATGTAGTTAAAATTTTAAAATAATTGAAGAAATAAAAATTTTGGTATACCTGTATAAGGTTTTATATACCTCGAGAGGTGATCAAGCAGAAACTATGAGATGTAGATGTTTATGTCAAATTAGTTGACATCGAAAATTTATGAAAATAGCTAAAATCATTAAAAAAAATGAATCCAAAACGAAAATAGTATCGAAACCTAAAATGGAAACCTCAGGAGTCTTAAAAGAAATAAAGACGGCTGCAGCAGCAGCTGTCTCCAGCGGACTCCTTACTACCTACGAAGTCAAGAACGTTGTACGAAAATACATACAAAGCGTACAGACAGTTGTTTAATTTGGTATTAATGTGTTGTTGAATGTTTAATTAATATTTTTAATAAAATTGTAAAAATTGTTGGTTGATCATTTGTTATGGACAATGCCATTTACTTTATTTTACCAGTAAAATCCCTAAATCAAAATGAAAAGGAATTAATTCGAAATAAAATCACAAACATATTAACAAATTATAAAAATAAAATAAAAAAACTCTAGTAAAACATTAAAAAATCAATTAAATTTTTTTTTAAAAGAAACCAAACAATTCTTAAGTAAAAATCAAAATTTATACATTCTTTCTGCAGACAAAAGTAACAAAACAGTTATAATGGATAGAGAAGACTATAATAAAAAGATGTTAGATTTGTTAAATGACAGCCAAACTTATAAAAAAGAATCATCAGACTTAACTAATAAAATACAAACCAAAATTAATACAATAGTTAACAATTGGTTAAAAAAGAAATATATAGAAAAAACAATAAAAAATAAACTAATCTCTCATAATGGCCACCCTCCATATATATATATGGATTACCTAAATTACACAAAAATAATATACCCTTACGACCAATTGTTAGTACCGTCGGCTCAGCTACCTATAATCTTTCTAAGTATCATAGACATACTTGCAAACATTCTCGGAAAAACGCAATATCACATAAAAGATTCCTGGGATTTTCATAATTTTATAAAAAATCAGACAATACCTGAAAAATCATATACTGTTTCTTTGACGTAGTATCTTTATACACAAATATTCCCATGACCTAGCAATTAACACCATTATAAAAAATGGGATGAAATAAAAATAACACAACAATACTAAAAAATGAATTCATTGAAGCAACAAAACTATGTTTGTCATAAACATTTTTTCAATATCAAAAAAAAATTTATTCACAAATATATGGCGTCGCAATGGGCTCCCAATTTCGGCCACCATTGAAAATCTTGTAATGGAAAATTTGGAAACAAACATCATTAAATCCCTAAATTATAAGCCACACTTCTTCAAACGTTTTGTTGATGATTGCATTCTATGTATTCCACAAAATAAACTTCAATATACATTAAATAAATTTAACTCTTTTCATCCTAAAATACAGTTCACACATGAAACAGAAAACAATAAATCAATAAATTTTTTAGATCTTACTATACATTACCAAGATGATGGAAAAATAAAAACAAATTGGTTTACAAAACAGGTATGGTCTGGTAGATATTTAAATTTTAATTCAAAATGTCCAATTAAGTATAAAAGAAGTGTAGTAAGTTCATTGGTTGACAGAGCTGTAAAGTTATCCAGTGGAAATCATAGACCAAACAATTTGAAAAAAGTTCGGGAAATCCTAAAAAATAATAACTATCCAACTAAATTTACTGAACCGATCATTAAAGCACGAATAAATAAAATTTACAATTCTAACAAAGACAGTGAAAATACATCTGAAAATAAAAAATATATTTCCTTCCATACGTCCCTGATATAACACAAAAAATTAAACATGTTCTTAAACCTTACAAAATACAAATTGCAGAAAAACCTAACAACAATTCTAAAAATTTATTTACAAAACTTAAACCTACAATCGAAAACCCTAATCAAACAAATTTAATATACAAAATCGACTGCCGTGATTGCACAAAAACATATATTGGCCAAACAAGACAATACTTAAAAACAGAGTTAAAGAACATCAAAAAAGCAAAGATATCCTAACAGTAACCACACAGCCCTGTCAAATCATGCACTTGATAACTTGCATAATTTTGACTTTGACAATGTTAATATTTTGGAATTTGAAAGTAATAATAAAAAAAGGAACATTAAAGAAATGATTACATTTAAAAAAAACACAATACCGTAAATTTCAGAACAGACACGGAGGGTCTAAGCCCATTTACAACAATTTATTGTTGCAATAGAAATAATAAAAGGAAAACCCAGATTTTTGCACCCCAATAAAACAATTCTGTATAAATTAACCTAGGTAATGCCAATGTTTGGTTCATAGTTTTTAAAAAAATAAAAATTTCAGTATTATATCAACCACCGAACAAAAAATGTAGTAGAATGTTATCTAGTGCTTGTAATTTTTACAATATAGTTGGTAAGTGTTTACTTTACAAATTATATACAATCATACTTTTCTCAAAATTCATCATGTTAATTAAATACAATAATAGAAAATTTTTTTAGATATTCTGATGATGGTTTAACTTAAATAAACCGAAACGTCAATTAAACATTGATTTTTATTTAAAAAATGACCGAAAAACCCCAAAAAACAAGTAATAAAGTTTAATATTGCAAACGGTCAAGAAAACAAAACCAAAAAAAAAAATATTTTACTAGTACAAGAAGGTGCTAATTATGGACGCAAAATTGTTCTATAAATAGCACTTTATTGGTCAATCGTACATAAAATATATATTTTTTTTACTGGTCGTTAATTTTTGAGTGTTATTAACGTGTATAAAATAATTCATTAATAGCTTCCATTAATGCATGATTTTTTGGTAATAAAGGGGTATAGTATAGCCAGTTAAAAATACACAAAATATACAGAGTCTGTTTATAACCTTGTTATTCGAATAATAATCAGTAAAACATTTGTCAAGTTGGTTTCCAAAAATTGAAATAATCCTGAAAAAAGTTTAAGACAAATTACAATTTCCACACTTTAATAAAAAAACGATTGCCGAAAAAATATTGTAACTAACTTAGGCATTAATTGGCGATTAATGATCTCGCTAGGCTCGCGCGTTAATGGCCTCAGTCATTAGTTAGTCCTATTAATATCGTTTTACTTTTTAAATCCAAAAAATGAGAAATTATGTGTGTTGTAAATAAATGTCTCTTGCAAACAAATACCAAAAAATTAAGGCTTAATTAAGTAGATGAATTATTAGTTAAAAAAAGAGAGGTTTAAAAAAAATACAAACATTTTTCCTGGTTAAAATAATCTTTATGTTATTGAAATATTATCTTTTTTTTAAGATTATGGCTTAGATTTGGTTTGTCAAAATATTTCTTTACTAAAACATAAATAATATTTTTTTTTTAATATTATTGCTTTTGCTTACAAATTACCCATTTATCTTATACCTTTATAAAGAAATTTGACACCCAGTGCATTGATGAGACGTCGAACCCGCATTGCCAAACGTATTGTTAAAAAACAATTAAAATAATTTTTAAAACTGTTTAGTGGCAAGTATCATTAAAAAGGGAATTAAAGGAGCTAGTTAAATATTAAAATATTAATGAAGGCTGCCATATAAAAATCGTTTTGGTTAGTAGCTGAAAACAAAGGACGTATAGTCCCAATAATATCATTATGTCAAAATAACAACAAAGGAATAACAAGCGAAAAAATAAATTAAAAGATGTCATTTTTTCGCTAATATCTTCAGAACTACATTCTTAAGAAATAGTTTAACTGCACAGTTAAAATCAGCATTAAATTCTCTAAGACTTTCCCCTCTTAAACATTTCTCTATTCTGTATACTAAGCGAAAAACCAAATTTGGGACACCCTGTATGTACTAGATAAAAAATATAGCTGGCTATGACACAAATATTTGTATGCTGCCTGAAATAATTTTAATTTTAAACGTCAAAAAGTTGTTTGACTTATTTAAGCATCATTGTTTTTAAAATAACGATTTTTACTAATTTCAGCTAAAATTGTTTCATACTGTTGAATAAAATTTTTGTATTTTCCCGAAAAAGAAAGGGCCCCAGAGCACTCAAAAAATAGGACGATCCTGGAGGATTTTGGATGTACCTAAAAACGCCGCCCCATTGCTTATCGATCAATAATTTTCGGCAAAAATAATTTATAAAACGGGGTGGGGGGGTCAAGCGATCAATTAAATACGTTTTTCCCCGAAAAATTCTTTATTTTTTTCAACCCCCGACAGTTATAGTTGTACGGTGTCAAATATTTGCGCCAAAAAATTTTTTTTTTTAAAAAAAAATTTTAAAATTTTTTTAATAATGGATGTTTACGAACTGGAAGAAAAAATTAAAATCATTTAATGGTATCACCGTGGATATCCTGATAAAGGGGGGGGGTTTTTTTTTATTTCCCCAAACCGGCTTACCCTACAATTTTCACTATTCACCGATCATTAAAAACTTTTTTTCATTTTGGGGTTTTTAACTCTAAGAGAAAATAAACATGATAGTTTTACCAGAAGAAAACAACGAAAGGAAAGAAGGAAATTATAGTAGTGGCAAGTGTTATTGAAAATCCTACAATTTCATTTAAATTGTAAACAGGTTAATTTTTGCAAAGGATCAGCGGAAAATTTTTTAAAAAAAAAAAGGGTACCGATCCTACAAAGTAAGAAAAAAAACCCTGAAATTTTCCCTGATGATCATTTTTGGGGGAAAACAATTTTGTGAAACTGTGATGAAAAAAAACCCCAAGGAAAAATTTTTAAGAGACATTGTTTTTTCCCCGGGGTCACTTAGCGATTTTTTTTTTTGGGGTCACGTAAAATCACAAATTTATGGTTTCCCCGGGGAATAGGGGGGAATAATATACAAGAGTTGCATTTACAAATTGGGGAAATTTTTAGGGGGTTTTTACCCTTTTTAAAATTTTAGCAAATGTCAGAAAAAGGGTTTTTTTTTACAATCTTGGTTTTTTTGTTTGGCTCAGAAAAATTTTTTTTTTTGAGCATCTTCGATAATTTTTAAAAATTTTTTTTTTTTTATTCTATGAAGGCACATTAATTTTTTTTTTTAAACTTTTTTCGTTCCATTATTTTTTTGAAAAATTCTTTTATTTATTAGGAAAACTTTTTTGGTTTTTTAAAAACCCTAGCCAACGTTGGGCTGTAAATAACTAATTTTTAAAATTTTTGGCTGATAAGACATCCGATCGAAGAGGGTTTATCTAGCTATTTCTCTTGCCTATAAACATCATATTTTACTAAAAAAAAAAACGTATCCAACTAAACTGGGCGATAACTCTTCGAATTTATCACCGTACTCCCCCCCAGTCCCACCAAAAATGACCCCGGAAACAGACAAAATTGAAATGCAACCACAAAATTATTATTGGTATTTTTGAATTGGGTACATCAAAATCATCCAGGAGCCTCCTATGTTCCAGTACGGCGCTTTATGTATAATAGCTGTTACTAGAATAAATAAAAATAGGTACTTCCCTACAGCTCATGCTCATGTCATAAACCTCGTTCGCGTGAATAATATGGTTACTGAATAAAATACTATTTTGTACGCCTTTAAAAAGTCGTGCACTAAAATTTAATAATATTGTAAAGTTTTTTTTCATTACACTAAGTTATTCAATAGATTTTATTATTTGATTAAAAAAAAAACAGTTTTTAAGTATTATTTATTATATTTTTATATTATATTATTTTATATTATATTATTTTATATTATATTATATTATATTATATTATATTATATTATATTATATTATATTATATTATTTATATTATATTATATTATATAAAGCGCCCACCTTAATATCAGCTTTCCAACTTTAAAACAATCCAAGTTATATATATTATATATATTACAAACATGTGCCAGACAAGTGAAGATAAGGCACGTCTACTTGCTCTTCAGGCCCTGAAAGTAATGCTTGGATTAACGCACTTCCATTTTGTCCTTGGGAAATTTGTTAGACAACAAAACATTCCATATTTCCATCGCTTTCAGACTTGGTCTGCCTGTGTGTGGAGAGCACACCTGCGTTTGGGGAAAATGCTGATATTTATGGCCTACATGGGTTAAGCTGCAAAAGTGCAGGGCGTTCTTCTAGACACAGTCAGATAAATGACATTATCAAAAGAGCTCTGATTTTAGCTGAAAATCCTTCTGTGTTAGAGCCTTTTGGGAGTTTGCAGAACGATGGAAAACGGGTAGATGGAATGACCTTAATTCCCTGGAAATATGGAAAACAATAGGACGCTACTTGCAGCCATACACTTGCAAAATCCTATCTGGACAAAACTTCTAATTTTGTAGGTGCGGCTGCTCGTATTGCCGAGAATAAAAAACATCTAAAATATAAAGAGCTTGAAGAACGCTTTATCTTCATTCCTTTTGCTGTTGAAACTTTGGTCCTTTGGGTGATGAGGCTAAGGGTTTTATTAATGAAATTGCAAAAAAATACAATGCAAAAATCTTGAAGTTTCATTACCCAAAGAATTGGTTTAGCTGTGCAACGGGGTAATGCAGCATCGGTACTAGGAACAATCCAGGAAGACCTAGGACTTGATGAAGTTTATAATTTTTAAATATAGATTAAGCTATTTATTTAATTTTAGAATATTGTTATTTTATATTTATAACATCCAAGTTATTAATTTTTTAAGTAAGTTGTCAATTTTAGCTGTTTTTCAGACTTTCCTCTACGAAATGAACCAATAAGGATACCATAAAACCATTTTCTGTTTTTTTTTTTGCTTTTTTACAAAACTCTGGTGTGTTGTTAAACTTTATTTACCAAAACAGCTTTTATATTGCTCTGTAAACTGTACCAGTTTTTGTGCGTTTTCTTTTCTTTTTACTTCATCTATGCTACGTACCCTAGGTAACGTATGGCCCAATACACGTTGCCACTATATATAAAGTAAAATAAAAAATTATGATTTTTTTTAAGGGTTTGGATGGCAATTATCTATAATTTTAGAAAATACAAATATCTTGATATTTTAACATTAGCAAGGGACTTTGTTAAAAAAAATCAAATAAGCTTTTTTAATATCACTGCTGACCCTTATTGAATCAAACGGCCAAAAAGCGGGAAATAATAGCAGGAGAATCACTGCACACAGGACGGGGCGGATGGTTATAAGAAGCGGCTGCAAATATTTATTCGATGAATATGCATGAACCGAGAGATACACCGGCTGTTTTTCCAAACGTTAGGACTCATCGGGATATTTTCATTTTCCCTCCGTCATTTCATCATCTGCTATATTTCCAGATTAAAATATATTTTACTTATTCGCATGGTCTACTAATCTTGGACCCTTAGGAGAAACTAACTTGAAGGATTTTGGAAATTTTTAATAATAAAATAATAGCTGTAGAATTATAAACTTACCGAACAACCAAATTTATTATTCGATTACAAAAATTATCGTAAAAAATGTCTTGGTTCTGGCTAATTGGTAATAGTTATATGAGCACTTAAACGGGGTACTTTAACCCACTCGTTCCCAATCTGTGCACGTGCACTGCAAAGCGTTAAAACAATTTATTATCAAAATGTAAATTAAACGAAATAAACCTAATTTGCCTAAATAGCAAACTATCGGAAAGATTGTTTGGAAAGACAAAGAGCCTATTCCAGAAGTGCAAGAAGAAACTTACCGGACATAAGACAGCAACTTTGGGAGCAGTTCAAACAAAGCAAAAAGACACTTAAAGATGCTATCAAGAAAGTCAAGCGCGCGAGCTGGAAAACGTTATGTGATACGGTAGAAGGTGATATATGGGGGAATGGATACAAACTGGTCGTCAAAGATTGTGGGATTCCCACCTAAGCCTTCACTCCCCCTAACCAAAGTAGAAGAAAATAGCCCGTCATTTATTTCCAGCTCGATCCTGTGATGTTTGTCTGTGACAGAAATAACAGATTTATAGAGTTTTCTGCAGCAGAACTGCATGAAGCAAACAAAATTAAAAAACAAGCAAGGCTCCAGGACCTGGAAACATCCCTTCGGATGTTATGAAAAAGTGGCTTCAGAAAGACCGACCTACGTACTAAGAGCGTAAATGAACTTGCCTCTAGGCCATTTTCGGAAAAGTGGAAAAAAGCCAAATTGGTCCTCCTACGAAACCAAATAAACCTCTAGAGAACCAGCAGCATATAGACCAATATGTTTATTAGACATAGAAGGCAAGCTTTTATGAATATCATTTGGCCAGGCTTAAACAAGAACTAAGACGTACTGAGGATCTATCACAGAGGCAATTTGGCTTTAGGGAAGACAGACAAACAGTCGATGCTATTAAAGAAATTATCCAAATAACAGGAGAAGCAAGGGTACTCGTATGCTCTCGTAGACTATGGCGATGATCACGCTCGATGTTAAAAACGCCTTCAATAACGCATCATGGCAACTAATCTAGAGCAACTGAGAAAAAGAGAAATAGAGGAAAGCCTCATCAGCATCATAGCGTCTTACTTGTCCGGAAGAGAGATAATCATGGAAACTGAAGCACTTAAAAACAATGGAAATCAATAGTGGATTTCCCAAAGGGGTCCGTGTTGGGCCTACCCTGTGGAATATACTGTATGATGACCTCCTAGAAACAGAAGCTTCCAAATGGCAACACTTATCGGTTTGCGGATGATATTGCAGTGGTGGTGGTGGCGAAACATGAGGAAACACTTATGAACATTGCAAACACTGCCATTCAAAGGGTGGTAAATTGGATAAAAGGCAGACGACTTGAATTAGCACCAGAAAAAACCGAAGCAGTCCTTCTGACCACCAAAAGAAAAATCCAACCGATACAATTCATAGTGGAAGGCATAACGGTGCCAGTGAGTCCAGCAATTAAGTATCTGGGAGTATGGATAGATACAAAGCTCACATTTGCCAAACACGTGAAGAAAATATCAGAAAAAGCAGAAAAGACTATCGTTGCACTATCAAGTCTGATGCCCAATATTGGAGGACCTCGTTCATCGAAAAGAAAAATAATCCTGAGTGTGATTCATTCACAAATTCTGTATGCAGCTCCGATTTGGCATAAAATAACCGAGAATAAAAAGCTTTTAAATAAACTAAGTCGAATCCAACGCAGGATAGGTATTAGAATAAGTAGCGCGTATAGGACAATATCTGGGGAAGCGGTTGGAGTAATATCAGGAGTACCCCCTATTGACCTACTTATAAAGGAAAGATATAGTGGAGAACCACCTGATACCGCGAGGGAAACACTTATGTCCAGATGGCAACAGAAGTGGACAAACGGCACCTATGGCCGATGGACATGGAGGCTTATACCAAACATCGATATATGGATTAATAGAAAATTTGAAGAAGTGGACTATTATCTTACCCAGGTATGTCTGGTCATGGATGTTTCCAAAAGTATTTATACCAACGGCAAATCATAGACTCCGAAAACTGCATTTACTGTAAGGACGTAGACGATGTGGAACACACCCTATTTAACTGTTCGAGGTGGCAAGATATAAGACTAAGGTACAGAATAGCAACAGGGAAATTATTTAGTGAGGAAAACCTAATTGCAGGCCTGCTTGTATCTGAAACAGAGTGGAATACCACCTATAGAACCATAGAGACTAAGGAAAGATGCAGTAGATAAATATAAAAGGCTACCAAACCTGAGATAAAATTTTTAAAAGACCTCAACAGGAAGAAGGCTTACACCATCCCTTAAGACCATACTTGGGCAACAAAGTAATGCTGAAAGGCGGTTCCACTGCTCAAGGGCCGGAGCCGGGGTTTTTAGTCGGTAGGCGCACTCAAGAGGGTGTGAATCCGGCACTAGCTGGCAACGAACACCTTAGTCAGCTAGTCTTTCTGAAGAGTTTTGCCCTCGGTATTAAAAAAAAAACCTAATTTGCTGGGTGGTTGTTTGCCAGACCGCATCCTAACCGCTCCTTAATATATCTTCACATTGGCAACACTGCGCGCAAATAACCATTGCAATCAACGAGACGCGACTCACGAAACATCAAGGTTTGAAAGAAAATTGTGCGCGTATACAGCGTATTATGGTTACTGTTTTAACTTGAGGATTAAGATATAGTCATTATCAAGTAAGTTAAATTAGATACATTAACTATTACTGTTTGATTTTAATATAAATATTAATAAATAATAGTGTATTTACTTAAATTTGTATAAAATGTATCTTACAGATCTTCAAATCACGCGCCTTCCTAATAATTAGAAAAATGGATCGTTGGCTAAAATCGGGTTCTTTGAAGAAACCTTAAAACATTCATATACCTTACCTAAACTATCTGTGGTAAAAATAAAATCAACATCCAGTAGAAAGTTTGTATTTTTAAGCAGTTGTACTGTGAACAGTGCTGTCAGTTCAAGTATACATATAAGCCGTAGATTTGACATAAGAAAAGCCCTAAACTTAAAAACAATATGGTAAAAATATGTCCAACTGTTGAATTTACGTGAAAAATTTTGAACCTATTTTTCCAACCAATCAGAATTTTTTTTTCAACTCTCCATGGCAACGAAAAAAATTTTGGGAAAAATTCATCCACTAATTGGCGAAAATTCCGGAAAATTTTCCCCTTACATTTAAACTTTTTAAAATTTAAAATAAGGGGAATTACTTTATTTAAAATTATTACCATTTTTTAAAAAAACATAAATGTGAATATTTTTTTTAAAAAAAAAAAATTTATCAAAAAGTTTGTCAAATTTTAAAAAAATTTTTATTACTTTTAATTAAATAAGAAAATTTAAAAAAAATGTTTGTTAAAATTTGTGTTTCAAATTTAAAAAAAGTTTTTTGTTTTTAAAGGAGAATAAATAGGATTAAAACTGAAATTTTTTCCCGGGAATATTGTAAATGTCTATGTTTAGTAAAATATTAAAATTTTAACAAAAAATTTTTTAATTTAAATTTGAATTTTTTTAAAATTTCTTAAGATTTTACTAGATATTTTTGGGAATTCTTGTAAACATTTTTTCATTTTGGTTTCTTCGTATTAAATCTTCAATTTTTTTTGGATAAATGGGAAGCGCGATGGTTTTTTTTAATGTCTGAATATTCTTTCAAAAACAAAATTTTCCTTTTTTTTTAAAAATTAAAGTTTTTTTTATACTATAAAAAAAAGGTATATTTTTTCTTTTCCCCCGATTCATTTTTTTTAATAATTAGATAGTACCAAACCCCCCCTTTTTTTACGTAGTTGACATTTTGTAAATCTGGCCCCCATTACTACGTTTTTTTTACATTTCATCCCCTTTTGGACTTTTTTAAGGCATCACAAAAACAAGACATAGATAGGGCTTACTTCAGACTAAAAAATCGGTAACTGATGTTCCACTAATATTAGTAGATTAAAGTTAAAAAAAGATGGAAATATAAGCCCCCTTTTTTAAATTTTTTAAAGACCTAAGAAAAAAAGTTAGAAATTTGCTTTTTATTTTACTAAAAAAAAGATTTTTTTTTAACTAAAATCTTAAGTAGGGTTTTAAAAAGTAAAAATTTTATCAAAAGAAAATATTTCCACTAATATTAGTTTTTTAAAAAGTTAAAAAAAAGATAAAAATATAAATGTTTTTTGTTTTTTAAAATAAAGGTTATATGAACAAATTTTTAAAAGGAATTTGCTTTTTAAATTTTTACAAAAAAAAAAAGCTTCATTTTGTTAACCCAAAAATCTTGAAGTGGGGTTTTAAAGTCATAATTTCAAAAGTAAATGTTTTCCACTAATATTGGGGGGGTTTGGAAAAAAGATGGAAATATAAAATTTTTAAGTTATTTTTAAAGGTTTATTAACTAAATTTTAAAATTTTTTTTTACTAAAAAAAAGTTTTTTTAAAACTTTAAAAAAATTTTTAAAAAAAATTTTTCCCTTTTAAAAATTAAAATAAATTTTTTAAAAAAAATTTATTTCCAAAATTTTTAAAGTTTTTTTAAAAAAAAATTTTTAATAAAAGAAAAATTTAAAAATAAAATTTTTTAAAAAAATTTTTAAAATTTTCTAGAATAAAAAAAAAATTTAAAATTTTTTTAAATTTTTTAAAAAAAATTTAAAATTTTTTTTAAAAAAAATGTTTTAAAACCCGAACAAGAAACATTTTAATATATTTTTATATTTCACCTTTAGATTTTAAACCCCTTTTAATTTAATTTTTTTTTTTGTAATCTAATTTTTTTTAAAACCATTTGTTAGTAATGTTTTTCAATTATTATAAACATTATTTTTATGGTCAAAATTTTTTTTTAAAAAACCCTCTTGAAGTGCTGCCCCCCCATCTTTTAAACCCCATATTCTGATGGTGGCCCTTTTCAATTTTCAAAGTAGGGTTTAATGGATTGCCCTTTTTAAAACCTGTAATCTTTTTATTGTTGTTAAAGACCCCTTTTTTTTAAAAAAATTTTAAAAAAGGGGGGAGCTTTTCCCCGAAATTTGTAATTTAATTTTTTTTAAATCACACCAATGTGACTTCAGTTTTAAAAAAACCCAAATAGAAATTTTTTTTTTCCCTTGGGGAAAATTTTTTGAAATTTTTTTTTAATTTTGGGGAAAATTAAAGTTTTCTTTGGGAGAAAAACAACCCCTTTTAAAATTTTTTTGAATTTCCCTTTTTTTTCGTTTAAAATTTTTTTAATAACCAAAAGGGGGGGAAATTTTTGGGTTTTAGCAGTATTTGTAATGACCCAAATTTTCAGAATTTTTTTTCAAACCCCCTTTGGGGTCGTCTTTGAAAAAAAAGGGGGTTGTATTCTATTCGTCCTGTGAAATTTTCCCATATTGTTTTTTTTCTTCAAAAAAAAATTAACACAAGCTGAACATCCCCTTTTCCCCCCCCCTCCCGGCTAATTCGTGGGTGAACAAAAAAAAAAATTTGTTGGGGCCCTCAGGACAATCCTCATCCCCTATTTGAAAGGGAAATTTTTTCATATTCTTTCCCTTTTTTCCCCAAGAAGCCTTTAAAATTTCCCCTTTTTAAAAGGGGGCCCTTTTTAATTTTTGGGGGCCCGTGCCGCTCTGGCTGCTACAAACTCAACATCAGAAAACGGGTCAAAATTTTTAAATTTTATTTATTAAAAAAAATTTTTTGCAAATTTTTGGGGGGGAATTAAACATAACTTTTTAAAAATTTCTTTAAAAATCTCCCGGGATTTTTTTTTTTTCCCTATTTTAAAAAGGGGAATCTTCAGAAAGGGCTAGCTGTTCCCCCAAAAAATATTTTCATCCCTCAATATTATAGGGGGGTTTTCGCAAAATTCCAAAAAAAAATTTCCCAAAAACTCCCGTTTTGATTTTTTTTTTTTTTATGGGAATTAAAATTTTTTTTTTAAAAATTCTTGACTTTCCTTTCCACAACGGGGCATTTTTAAAAAAAAATTTTTTTTATGAATAAATCCCAAAAAATTTTTTCTTGATTACGAAACGATGACAAGTATTAACCACTGACAATAGTGCCATATTGACAATGCCGTTTGAAATTTTTTTCATTCTTTGGGCCCCCTTTTAAAATTGGGGTTTTTTTTTTTGTCATTTGTAAAAAAAAAAATCCCCAAAATTTTTTTTAAAAGTTACTGGGTTCAAAAATTTTTTTACCGAATATTCCCCCCTTTTAAATTTAAAACCCCCAAAATTTTTTTTTGGTACGAATATTTTAAAAAATTAAAATTTTTTTTAAAAAATTTGTGACCTCAAAAAAATTTTTTAAAAAATTTATAATTTGGGAATTTTAAGTGAAAAAAATTTTTTTCAGTCCCTTTTTTTTAACCCCAAAAAAAATTCATATCGAGATTTTACTATGGGAAAAAAGGGGGAAATTTTCTAAAAATTTTATCCCAAAGAGCCCAAAATAAACATGGGGACGTTTAAAATTTAAAACGTGGGAAACCGGACAAACAATATTATATAATTAGACAAAAAAATTTTGTATGCATTATTTATTTTTAATAAATGGGGGGGGCACATTGAAAACTGGGGTTTTTTTTTTTCCCCTTCCTTTTTTAAAAATTTTTAAAAAAAAGGGGGAAAAAATTTTTATTTAAAATAATTGAAAATTTTAACAATTGTTTTTAAAAAGGGTTTTAGGGGTCAATATTGACTAAAAATTGGTTGTGACTTTTTC
>JAHBCN010008704.1:0-37884 GCA_019359885.1 Listronotus oregonensis | reverse complement strand
ATATATATATATATATATATATATATATATATTTCAGGTAATACCAAACAGACACCAGCCACCAGCAAACATTTTATTATAAGGCTTTGTCAAACTTGACGCACAGCGGAATACAAGGATTTTTTTTTCGTTTCATTAATCTCACAACCATTTCAATCAAATGTTCAAACAACACCCCATTAAAAGCTAAACAATATCCCAACCGATCATTTAATTCATTTCTAACGTTACTCAGTTGATATTGCGAAATTTTATTACATTCTAACAAAATGACGTTTTGTAGCTGGTTTAGATTCTCAAATTTTACATTTTTATAAATGACACTTTTTAAGTAACCCCACAGAAAGAAGTCATTCGATGAAAGATCAGATGACCGGCTGGCCAAAGTATCCGGTTCCATAAACCAATAATACTGCCATTAAAAGCATTTTCCAGGTACTCTCTAACCATACGGGCATTATGGGCGGGGTAACCATCCGTTTGGTACCAGATCATTTGATATTCCCGAACAACTCCTTTCAAGACGGGTCCAATTTAATTTTGAAATAAGTCCAAATTTGTTTCTAAGGTTATAGTACATATAAAAGGGTCCAATGATATAGTGTCCGATAATTCCCACGAATACATTTGTTTTTTGGAGATATCATGTCCGAGTATTAACAAAGCGATGTTTATTTTCTTGGCTCCAATACCGACAATTCTGAACATTTGGTTCATTGTTGAGGGTGAATGTACATTATCGGTAAAACAAATATTTTTTAAAAAATTCCTATCGTTATTTGCTCTTTCCATCATTTTAGAATAAAATGCCATTCTTTGCTCTTCATCTCCTTTCTGCAGCTCTTGGTGTTTTTCGAATTTATACGATTAATATTTGTGTTTTTTTAGTACGCAATACCATTATAAATGTTTATTTACCTCTTGCCCAAGAACCCTCGTACTAACCAGTTTGTTAAACATTTACAATTACTTATTACGGTACCTTTAGACTCGGACTTACTGACAATACGTTTAATAGTTGAAATGGACGGAATGGACTTGGTGGAGAAATAAACTGAAAACATTTCAGATTCTGCTCTAAAACTGTTTCCAGCATAATGCCACTTAATTATGAATACTCTTTCGTCAATTGAATAATTTATATATTTTTTCAAATACCGACTGTCACTGATTTATTGACACTTTTCCTCATGTCAGGGACAATATTCATTTTACTGGTGACTGTTTGGTTTTACCTGAACCGAAAATTTGGTGATTTTGCAATTACATTTAATTAAATAATTCAAGATTCACTTATTAAAATTTTTTGAAACTTGACACGAGGGCTTGTTAGATTGGTCGCTTTAAAAAACTATCTAACATTTTTTTTTTTAAAATGTACAGTGGAGCCAATAATTAACCCCCTTAAAATTTATATGGGATTTTCTATGTTCCGTTTGGCGACGCACCACCCAGGTATGCTTTTTCCTCTTTATTTTATAAAAAAATGAAACTTTATTATAGGCAGTTTGTTTAGAATTGTTATCTCAAAAACTGCTGGAGATAGTTTTAAGAATGTAAATTAGAGTTTCTAAAATATTTAAAAAATCTTAACGACTGAAACCATGCCAAGCGTGTTTTATTAAATTACCGATAAAATTGTTTCAGACTTTTTCCTTTAAATTGCTCTTTAATTTTGTATATTTTCTATAATCTTAAAACGTCCACCACTGGAATTAAAAGCACTGTATATAACAAATAGAAAATTTTATTTTATTGATTTAACTTGCACAATGCCACGGAAACAATTCGAACATTAAACGCATCATAAAAACTATGAAGCAAACGAACCTTGAGTAAGCCCGTCACACTGCACTGCTAGTGCATATAAGCTTTTAGTGAAATTAAATAACTTGTGCTGCAGGAAAATATTTAGTTTGTTTAGTAGCAACAATAGGCTGCAGTATACCCAGTACTTATAATTTGTTAACTGTCTGAATCTATTTCACTTACTTTTTATTCTGCCTTACAGGATTTAAAACTTATTTTTTAAAATTAAATGCAATAGTTAATTTGCTGTCAAAAATACACAAACCAAGAATACAATTAAAAATAAACTTTTTGTGTGCCACTGGAAACTTTGTCACTGTAATTTACTTACCTGCGGCTCTAGGATTTTCAAAATTTTTTATCTACAAAGTGAAAAACTTCTGAAGATGCCAACCGCTCGTGTTGGCGAAACGTCAAGTCAACCAGACAATCGACGCCGGTCTAACAGCCGAAAAACCATTGAAACATTAGACAATGGCCGCGAAAGCCTTTCACAGAAAAAATTAAATATTTTTAATCAAAAAAATGACAGTGTGTTTGAAACATAAACAAGTGAGTTTTCACCAAATTTCTTTTTTTTTTTTAGAAAAGATAAAAATAAAAAACCAAAAACTTGGTAAAATTATTTTGGAAAAAAGTAAAAACAATTTTTTTTATTAATATATAAAGTACAATTTATTATAGCTAATTTATTTTGGCAAAAATTAATTTTAATTTAAACAATTAGCCTTCTTTTATAATTTTTTACATATAAAAATATTTTTTAAATAAAATCGATATGCCTGTTAACCGCTTGTTTCACATTTTCCTATGCATTTTAATTTAGGGTACAAATGAAATTAAATTTTTAATTGCCTTTTAAAATACATAAAAGATAGACTAAGCTTAACTAAAAATACAAACACAAAAACACTGTAAAAAAACAAATTTAAATTAAACCTCCAATTATACCTACAAAAACCTTTGTTGTTTTTTTATTTTAATTTTCACATTTCATCAATTTAAAAAGGTATAAATATCAATTTACATTTTACCGGTTGTAAATTGTCTTTTATTATTTTTACGGAATGTTGAAAATTTTGTTGTTTGCAATTTATTGTCATAAAATAATGTTATGCCATAAATATTTTACAGACAATATATGACGGCGATGATACGCTAATAGACTGAGTATTAACGAGATTTCCGTTTGGCTATTAAAAGGAAAATATCTAAAATGAAAAAATAAAAATATAATTTAAACATTTTTTATCGTCTTCTTATTTCTCTTACGTTAGGGCTGGGCCCTGTGTTTTCATCAACATCAACAACCTCTACTCTTGGGATGCCAAAGTCCAGCTTTCATACCATCGCACAGTGTTTCATTAGGAGAAGCTAGCTAGACAAAATTATTTATTATTTATTTTATGGTTTTTGCACAAAACACGCAAAATAAAAGTGGTTAGTTTTAAGAGGTTCAAGGAATAGTTATTTACATTACAAAATGCGAAAGTTTACTTTTTGGTGTGCGGTGGTTTTTAAATGGCGAGGCTATTTAAAACCTCCGAACACTTGAAAGGCCTTTCGCATCGTGTAATGTATTATATTAACATCATGTTTTAATAGAAATATAAGAGATTTTTAAATTTTACCTGTTAAAAATTAATCCATAGCAACACATTTATTGTTGACATTGTCTGTCATCAGCACTTGTCAGATTTTGAATTATTGTTAATTTAGTATAAATCCATTCCCATTTTAAAATGTTAAATGAATATGAAAATGGCATCCAAAAGGCAGCTGACCTGGCGTGTGCCTCACTTCTGCCAGACAAATCTAAAGAGAGGTACCATCAAACATCTAAATCGTTTTCTGAATGGCTTGCTACAAAAAATGTGGGACGGATTGACGAGAATGTGATGTTGGCGTATTTTCAAGAAAATCCGAGTCTTTATCACCACCAACCCTCTGGTCTGTATATTCCATGCTGTAACAATTTCCGTAAACAAAAATCAAGATATTTCGGAGTTCAAGAAACTAGTTGCTTTTATTAAAAGGAAAAACGATGGTTATGAGGCAAAAAAGTCAAAAATTTTAAAAAGAAGAAATTATAAAGTTTTTACTTAACGCGCCTGATCAAAGTTACTTAGCAATGAAAGTAATAGCCATTATGGGAGTGGCTGGGGCATGCCGGATAGACGAAATATACAGAATGAAGCTAAGTGATGTAGAAATAAGAAATGACGTGGCTATAGTAAAAATAGTGGAGTCTAAAAATAAAGTTAAAAGAAACTTTGTAGTAACCAACGATGAAGGCTCAGTTCCTTATGTCAGATTTCTACAGAATATATTAAGCTGAGACCAAGGAATGCTCTAGATGAGCGTTTATTGTATCGTTATGAAAGAGGTAAATGTGTAATCAAGAATTGAAAAGCACACTATTTCAAATGTACCTAAAGATATTGCGAAGTTTCTGAAGCTTGAAGACATCAGTAGATACACTGGCCATTCTTTTAGAAGAACGTCAACTACGTTCCTTGCCAATGCTTCGGATGTCGATATTTTGGACTAAAAAGGCATGGAGGTTGGAAGTCTTCTTCTGTTGCGGAGGGATATATTGCTGAATCCTAGTAATAAGGTGGAAATTTCAAAGAAGATTTTACACGAAATTCCTACCAATATTTCCTCTAATGAAGTAACAGTAAAAATATGAATATTAACGTAGTTAAAGGTGATAACGATACCCCAACAACAAATTTAAAAACTGTTAATTCAAGTATTATTCCTCCAATTTCTTTGCTAATTGCTCAAATTGCACAATTACTTTTAATGTTAATACCTAACCTAGTTTTTTAAAATATTTTGTCATAAATTAGTTACCTTTTATAAATAAATCCTAATATTTCCCACAAGCATATTTTCTTTTTTTTACTCTTACTTTTTTGTCCAGGCGCTTTCGTAGCTAGCAACGCTTAGCAACCAGGTAACACGAAGGTTCTCTTTCGTTATCATTCGCGTTGCTAGGACCACAAAGTTTTCTTATTTATACAGTAGTAGAAAAAAAACAATAAAGGTGCAATTTAAACATAGGACATCATTAACCTAATTAATAGTATGTAAAACTCGTATTTACTTCTTATCACTAAATTCGTCCTCTGTCTTTGATGAGTCTTCGATAATATAATCCTCCATGCTAATATTATGACTAACACTACTTACATTAGAGCTTATATTTACAGTGGGTGGTAATAATAATTCTAAAACTTCAGAGAACAGTTTACCTGTCACTTTTTGGGAAGCCCTCTAAGACCGTTAATAACAGGATCAGGCGTGATTAGTAACATATTTAGTAAATCCCTATTCGTTGCAATACGGGAATGCTTTCTAGTATTATACTCGCGGAATCTTTTGCAATCATTGTTGCAAGCTTCTTGAGCTTCTTTAGAAAGCTGCCCAATATGTAGAAGGGCAGATTTTATAATATCTGCACTATGCACAAGAAATTTGTGCACAGTAACAAGCATATAATACCACGAATAGAGAGCAAGGTATAATTTTTTTGTGTTTTGTTCTCAACATTTAAATTTTATAATATCAATTTCGTACCTAGAAGCTAAAGTTTTAAGAATTGTTGCAAAATTCTTGATAAGGGTCATATCTAATCCTGTAATTCATCAAAAAATTATATTTTTGAAATGGAAAAGATGTACTCTAATAAAAAAAGAAAAAAATAGTTATGCAGAAGTCTGCACTTAAATATCATTATGGTTTAAAAGTTAACAACTGTAGGTATCATGTAAGTAAATTGCGGAACGGTGACATGCGGTGACATGTCCTTTGTGTCCTATGAACATTGAAAATTGACAAAAAAATTCAAATTATATCAAATTTTCATTGTTTAAAAATATTTTGTGATATATACATTTAAATTCATAGTAAAATAAGAAAGGGCATACCTTTAACTTCTAACTCCATCATTAAGATCACTTTAAAACCTTACAACTCACTGGCATATAAGTTGTTCTGTAAATGATCAAATTGCAACCAAGCGACAATTTACTTAACTTTTGTTTTATTTCTCTCTTGTTATCTTATTAGTGACTAAAATTAGTGTTAAACAATTCTTGGAATGGGGCCCACGGGACTTTCCCCTAGCGAATCAGGTACGCAGTTCCAGCAAATTCGATAATGAATTTTGTCTAGCTAGATGTTCCAAATGAAACGCTGTGCATCATTTGGGCAGTCACCCCGAAAGTCGTCCGTTAGCTGGTTTCTTATTTTTTGATATCTTTGGCAGTCAATCGTCAGCCATTCTATCCACATGGTCTCTCTTACTTACACGAGCCCATCTCACTACATCCAGAACTCCACACTCCACTCCCTTATGTTGCTGCTTCTCTTACGATCATATAAAGTATGTTCCGTTATGCTTCTGAGGATCCGCATTTCCGTCGTTCTTAGGATGCGTTTGGTAGCTATGTTTTCTGCTCTGGTTTCTATAGCATACGTCATTATAGGCCTTACGCAAGTTTTATATATCCTTTATTTACTTTCCATGCTTATAAGTTTGTTTCTCCAAATGATATCTCTCAGATATCCTGATACTAATGCGTTCTTTGTTGCTTGAGCCGTACTTCGTCTTTTAAATGTCTGTTGCTAATGATGTTTGTGCAGGCTTACATCTTCTTGATTCTTTTGATATAGTGAGAGACTTTGTTTCCAGACCTCAGCTAAGAAAGCTTCTAGATTACCTTCGTTTTAATAATAATTAAATGAAAAGGAATTGTTTGTTTTATATTATTAATTTTACTTAAGAAAAATTAAAATTTGTCGACTTGTGAGTTAGAAGGAAAAATTTTGCGTCCTTTTTTAGGGACATGCTGCACACATGCAGTTTTTTTAGCTTTTCGGAAAAATCCCCAAACCGTAAGAGATTCCAAAGAGGCAAGTAAAGATGGGTGCAAGCTGAGAAGTACATTTGCTGGTATGCCATCCAGCTCAGACGGTTTTTTGGTATTTAGAGAAGAAAGGATAAGCTTGGTCTGTTTGACTTAAAAAATGATATCGGATATTTTATAAGGAACAGGAGCAACTGTTGAAAGATTAACGGGAAGATCAAGGGTAGAATTGGCAGCAAATTCTTGGGCAAATAGTTTGGTTTTTTCCTTGAGGTAGAAGCAACTTCATCTTCAATGATTAGGGGTGGAAAAGAATTTGTGCAAAAGTGTTAAATAATGTTTTTGGCAAAGGACCAGAAGGATTTATTGCCATTTGAGCAAGAGAGGACTTTATCCTTTATCCGATTGTTAAAACAGTCTTTAGCTTCTGAGATAATTTAATTATACTGATTTCTTGCTTGGATGCTAGCCTGTCGGTTTTTAAGACTCGGATTTTAAAAAACCTTGTGGGCTTGAATTTTTCAAAGTCTGGCCTTTTCACAGGATTAAGAAAACCACGATTTATAATTTAAAGGTTTGGGTTTTTTCCGATATAAGGAATATAGGTATCAATGTCCAGTTAAATTGTTTGGATAAGTTGTTTACAAATTTCAGAGGGATCGTGAGTTGAAAAACAGGTGGGATCTCAAGGATAGGTAGCAAAGAAATCTCCTAGACCATCCCAGTTGACGGAGTTGTAGTGCCAGACAGTGCGTTTCTTTAGAATGTATAGAGTATGATACAATGACCAAACCATGATCTGAGCGACCAAAGGCAGCGGGTACTGATGTTTGGTAGACTTTGGGGTTAGAAGTAAGAAAAAGATCTAGAGAGTTAGAATTATGGGTGGAAACCCATAATTCTTACTCTTTAGTGGGTAGGTATCATAATTAGGTTGGTGAGCGAGTTTCTGATAGCGAAGGTTTCAGCTGCTCTGCCTTGTGTGTCAGTTTTGGTGAAACCTATTTCGTAATTTTTAGTTATTGGTAAAAACTGTTTTTTTTTTTTTGTAATAGGTAGTTTTAGTTTTATTGTAAATATTTAAAGATTTTTTTAAGGTAGTTACACTTACATATATTGGTCCATATTATAAAAACCACCGAACCGATTTTGATGGAATTTTTACGGTTCCCTTAGTTATATTAAATGTAAGCCAATAAAAAAATAGAAACAATCCGAATGATAATTTCAGGGAAATGCATAGATGTATATCTGTTTAAAACCCTTAACACATTATCATATATAAATATATTGGACTTTCAATAATTTTACATACATACTGTAAAATTTATGACCCCTCTTTATTTAAAGTTAGTTAAAAAAATTTTTGTTGGATTTCTCGAATATAACTCCCAAACATATATACTGTAAAATATATTTCCAATATTTTCTTATCTAAGAAAATAACTACTTTTACAACTAGTTCTTTTGTCACAAAACTAACAAGAAGAATAGCTCTAACTGGACTCTTTCCAAGTTCCTTCTATATGTCTTTATAAAACTCCAACAAGTCATGATTCGTAAAACACAGCAAACGTAAAGAAGGTGATTCATAAATCTGTCCTGTTTGCAAAATACGAAGATTTTAAAACTTTTTTTATTGAAATTTACTATCCTTATAGTTTTAGAAAACTTATGTCCGAAATAAGAGTCTTAGAACATCAGAAGCTACTGTTAAGCTATAAAATAAACATTAACAACTAAGGCATACAGTGCGAATGTCTACAATGAAATGAATTTAATAAACCAAAAACAAGTAATTTTTGGGAAAAATTATCATCGCTTCAATTAGTATTTTTAAGGGTCGTTCAATTACTTGCTAATTGCGATTTGCGAATTACAAACTTGCAAAATTTTTCCGCCGGTTTTTTTAATATTTCGTATAGCTGAGAATTTTCTAGGGATTTGTTTCTGGAACAATTGGCAATATGCAAAATTAAAGTGTTGACAAGAGTATTTAGCAGATTGACGTTCTAATTTACTTATTTCTTTTAAACTTTTTTGTGTTATTTATATTTAATTTTTTTTAACAATATCGTGTCTTATGCCATGCATTCCTCTGTATATTGTTTAAATAAACATTTATATTATTTTAATAATTAATGACTGATAAGGATCAGGTTGATTATTTTTTCTGGCGAAGGAAGGGTTATTGCACAGGTGGATTTATTTAAACAGATAACAAAAATAAAATAAATATTAAATATAGGTTATTCCCATAAGGCGTTTATACAGACAAATAACAAAATTAATAGTATTTTACGTTATAAGGCCGGTAGGTGACTTGTTACGTACGAGTAGATATTATGGACGAGGCGACGCAGGAGCCGAGTCCAGAATATCTGAACGAGTACGTAACAACACCTAACGGCCGTGTATCGTATGTTATTTTATTTCATACTGTCTTTGCTACTAATAAAGTTAAAATAATATATTATATTCTTTTATGACACTATTTTCCAAATTTGTTTTGTGTAACATTAATTTTTGCGGCTATCGCAGAAAGCCGGTCCAAAGCTAAATGTCAAAAAAATATTCATATATCTTTTGATTTCCTGTGTCACTTTAATGTCAACAATGGCGGAATTGTATGCATAGTGAAATGATGCTTCCTGATGAAATTTTAACAAAATCGGAGGAAGCTCAAGAAAAGTTAATTCCTTTAAAATCTAAAACGCGATACGAAAAAGAATTTCAGCAATTTGTTAACTGGAAAATTGAACATGTCGTGGAAGTAATTCAGGAAGATGTGCTTTTGGCATATTTTTTAGATGCTGTAAGTTTTTATATCACATTTTGGTTTGTTCTAGATTGTTGTTTTTAGTCAAAAAAAAATGAATGGTTCATCATTATGGGCAAAATACTCAATGCTCAAATCAACGCTGCTTGTTCACGAGAAAACTGATATATTTAAGGACGGTCCAAACTTTTTTTAAACAATTTTAGTTACATAGAATCATCAGTTTTGGATGTAATATAATTATCTTATATTACATTCAAATATTGAGTTTACTAAAATTGGTAGAAAATTTTATTTCAGCAATAATTCTACTATAGATCTATATGCCCTATAAAATCTAGGCGCTAAGATGGTTCAAACTTTTTCTACCGATTTTAGTTACATAGAAACACCAGTTTCGGATGTAATATATCTTATTACTTTTTAATATTAAGTTTACTTTACTAAACTGGTAGAAAATTTTATTTCAGCAATAAGCTAGTATAGATCTATGTATAGTATATACCCTATAAAACCTACAAGCTAAGGATGGTTCAAACTATTTTTTTTAAATTTTAGTTAAATAGAAACACAGTTTCGGATGTAATATTTCTTAAATTACTTTTAAATATTAAGTTTTCTTTACTAAACTGGTACAAAATTTTATTTCAGCAATAAGTACTATAGATCTATGTATAGTATATGCTCTATAAACCTACAAGCTAAGAATGGTTCAAACTATTTTTCTACGGATTTTAGTTAAATAGAAAACCAGTTTCGATGTAATATATCTTGAGTTACTTTTTTAAATTAAGTTTTCTTTACTAAAACTGGTAGAAAATTTTATTTCAGAATAAGTCTACCACGATAGATCTTTATTTCTTATTATTAGGTAATTACAGGCATTTATTTAATAGAAGTTGTCAGGTGGATTATTCGCCTTTGAAAAAGGATGAAATAGACAAATAATTAAGGTGCATCTACAAATTGTTGTGAAATCGCAAGGTCGCGAACGTTAAGAAACTCTTGTATTTCATGACATAAAAAAGAATCATCGTAACTTAACTTATTTGACTTACCTATTACAAAACTGTGATTTAAAAACAGATTCAAGAAGTACGTTTTTTAAAAACGTTGAAGAGAGTCTTTAAGGATTTCAGCAAAGATTCGACTACTTCCTAACTTAAAACGCAACAGAATTGTTTCAAAGTATTATATATACCTGGTTAAGCACCAATATTTGTCCATCGGAGATTCGCCCAATATTCTCCACTAACAAAAGAAGATGCCCAAGAGTTCCAAAGGTATTTAAACGCAAAAAATGAAAATTTAGAAGTAGATTAGTTGCTTTTGTTAATTTTTTTTTGAATTTCTAATAGAAAAAATAAGGTATTTCTAAGATATTGTTGTATTTATTTTAATTAGAATGGTTTTTAATTTTCTCACAAAATCGTCATAAGTTAGTACTTCGAAAAAGTTCGATCTGAACGTGTCTTTAGACAATGTTGACATGTCGAACATTGTGTCAAAAAATGATTGACGTTTTTGTTTTTATCTAAATGTCATTGATAACAGTCCGGTAAGTGTTGCTAGGCAACACTTACCGGCCTAGACCGGTAAATCGCATTTACCGGACTCAAATTGTTAACGTAATTATGTATATACCGGACAGTATGAAATAAAATAAGAAAATACTCTGAAGATCACAAACTTATTTTAACCTTCAAACATATACCTATAGAGACAGCCTTGATGCTAGGCAGTGCGAACAAACGTGCGAGAGTGAAAGAAGAAGAAAGAAGAATGACAATATCAGTGGCAGGGGTATATATCCTACTCTGCGTGCTGATTGATCGTTTTCTTCACCTCGACCAATCCGCTCGTTGTAGCGAGGGAGAAAGGTTATAGTGTGATTCTTCTTTTTCTTTCGCACGTTTGTTTGCACTGCCTAAAGGCGAGGCTGCCTCTGTAAATATAAGCTAGAAACTTTGATGTTTTTATTTTATTTTTACGTAGATTCACAACTGCACATGTGCTATTGTACGGATGCACGTTGATATGCACGCTGTGATATAATGACAAGATATCATAAAGGATAGCTTTAATCCTTTAAGATTAGGATTTTATTTTAAAAAAATTATCCTATTTTATTCCCCGTGTCGTCGACGGTGTCCAAGCATCAAAAAAATATGCAGATTTTGCATTTTACGGCACCTTTAAGGCAACGCGGTAAAGCCACGACGGACCTTATACTGCCCCTATTAACATCTGGATAATTTTATCCAGACGGGACATACAGTTTAACGTGGGTTCCAAACCATGCTCGGCATCTCTTTACTTTTCTAATCTAATGAGAAGCATTGTTTTGACGCGGCAAAAGAAGAATTTGCTAACTTTTTAATTGATGCTTCTGACAACACTTACTTGGCAATAAGGGTAATAGCAATTATGGGAATAGCTGGGGCATGCCGGACACAAGAAATACATAAAATGAAATTTGAATGGATAGAAATCAAGAGCGGTGTAGCTGTAGTCAAAATTCTTGAAACTAAACACAACGTTAAAATAAATTTTGTTATAACCAATCATCATGGAGGTTTAGTATCTTATGTTGGATTAATATGCGATTATATTAAATTCAGACTCAGGAATGCTCAAGATGAACGCTTATCTTATTGTTATGAACGAATAAATGTGTAAATGAATAGGGACACTATTTTAAATATTTCTTAAGAAATAGCATTTTTTTTTAAACTGGAGGATAATACACTAGCCATTCCTTAAGATAAACACCGACTACTTTACTGGCTAATGCTTTAGGAGTCGACATTTTGGATTTAAAGAGACATGGAGTATGAAAGTCTTACGGCCGAATGATGATCGCGTTGTTAAATTTAGCAATGGACTTAGCAGTTTAGAATATTTAACAAAACGTCATTGTCATTGTTATTCAATGATTTTAGTAGGCAACCTGTTAAAATTTGACATTTTGTTAAACATTCTAAACCTTTGTTAACTTTTAACAATTTGCTAAGTTTTCCTGCGAAGTCATTTTACACTTTTTAAATCTAATCTTATCACTAATCTATTCTTATAAAATGATTTTGTTTAATATAATGAGTGGAAATTTTCGTGTTTTTTAACAATTTATAATTGCTGTTAAATAGTGTTGAACTACCTCATCAAAAAATAAAGAAAAGAAGCTAAACTTATACTAACAACGGAAAATAAAAAAAATGAACCACGCGATTTTTTTTTTACTATTGACCAAATAAATTTCGTAGACATGTCAATTTAAAATAAATATCTCCACATCTAAATCCTTTTAACGCACAATAAAAATCATGGAATATTTAGGGTAAAAACGTTAAAAAGTTAAAAAGGTCCAAAAAAATATTTTTTAGACCTTTTTAACTTTTTAACTTTAGTATATATAATCTTCTTGACAAAGACCTAACAAGGCAAAACAATTATAGAAAAATGCTCTAATAAATTTTGAAACATTAAAAAGCAATTTCATTTAAATATTAAATATATTAAATAAACAACATCACACCAACTGTAGATACAATACAACTCTTAAAAAAGCTTGGGTTTTGATGTAGGCGACCCTTCCAAGAAACAACTGATAGGCAACAACAACAACTGGGTGGCTTTGCGAGGGAAGAGGAAACAACCTTAAACATAATATATAACTACAATACACTGACATACATATTGATACAAATAATATAGGAAAATAATGAGTCGACAGGCTGCCAGTACAAATATGGCCACCTATAAACATCGCTTAAATCAACCAACCAAGATAATGTTTTAGCCGCAAATGGATGTTGCATCATTTAAGACGCATTTTTTTCATTGAGTTACTATAATACCACTTAAAGTTGGAAATAATTAGATATATCAGTTTTCTTTTAAAAGGTAATATTAGAATTACTCTTGCCTAAAAGTTATTATGACAATTATTTGAAAATGAAACTCTTGGATTGTAATTTAACTAGTTTTCTCTAATTTTTCTCCATTTTCTTTTACAAATCTACAGAAGTCGGTTCACAAATCCTCAACTTCTGCAAAAGCAAAGTTTCCAAAACTTCTTTATGCTAAAATTTACGTGATAGTTCTGTTAGAACTATGCGCTTTGGAATTCTCGGATATTTGAAAATACTGAATACGATATTTTACAAAGAGCATTTATAAGGCTGCGGTAAAAGTAGAAAATACTTTTGGTTTTCTTATTTCTTAATCAATACACATTGCAGTTAGAGATAAAATTTTTTCTTGGTTAATTTTGCTTAATTCCGACGTAAATTAAGGAATCCCTAATAGTTATTAGGGAGATTTTAAGCCACCTATTTGAACAGCAATGCACCTTATCTGTTATAAAAAGCATTCGCGGTAGCACCAAAATAAACGTCTACGTTATTAACTGATATTAATTAACCTTATTAAAGTTAAAGTTACGTTGTGTTTGCGTCGTGTTATTTCTTCTTCACTGTTGCCGACTGTAGAACATTAATACACAAGTTTATCATAAAACACTTAAGTTTTGTAATAAAATCGTGTTAAATCATAAGTTTTAACTATATCAATATTTTTTGCTATATTAATAATTTTTTTCTTTAATAAGAGTAAAATATCTTACACAATTGTATACTATGGTAACGTCCCATTACAAATTTAAGGAAGGAAATGCTAGCTTTGTGGAACTAACCTTAAACCTAACTTTAAACCTCACTATCGTATTTTTTCTTTCAAAAAAAAAACATTACAAAACTGTTTGATATGAACCTTAAAAGCACTAAAACTTATTATTAGGCAAACAAGGCGGAAGAACTACCCTAGGCCACCAACATCCAAAACAATCAGCGAATAAAAGATTTTTTTAAACCCATGGTTATATGTTTACCATTAGGTAGTTGTTTACCTAATTACACTTTATTATATAATAAATTACGCCTATATTTATTAAGTTGTTTTGGGTTAAAAAAAGTAAGTATTTAGATATAAGAACCATTCTTATTTGTTTTAATTATTTTTGTATTGCCAATAAGATCTTTTACTTATGTGATATTTAAATACATTTTAAAAATTTATTACAACAAAATCCTTTATTATAAATACTAATTTTTTCTTCAATTTATTTAAATAAATTATAATTATTAATATTATTATTTTTGCTTTGATTACATGGTTTTTAACGTAAACAGTCTTTAAATTAAATTTATTGGTAAATCAAAACGTACCACTTGAATTACAATAGCCAATAAGAAATGCGCACAAAACATTTTTTTTAAATTACTACGAACTATAGTCAATTCAAAGCCGCACTGCTGCCTCAGCTTAGCGGGTTCAAATTGATTTTTTTTCACCTTAAAAAAGCGTAAAAAATCGGGTTTATTAATACAACTGGAAAACCATCGATTTTAGGAAAAAATATATATATAATTATATATATATATATATATATATATATATATATATATATATATAATTAAAATTAAAATTAATGGTTTAATAAAACTACGTCATTTTTTATAAATTTTTGTAGCCCTTTTGGTTTTTAAGATATTAACGAATTAAATTTAAAATAAAAACCCAAATTCTTTAAGAACTGAAAGAGTTACGAAAAAATATATTAAACAAAAATCTGCTTTTTGGTAAGCTTTATGAAAAGGTTTATATACAAATTTTTAATAAAATAAGTAGTAAGGGAGATATAAGCAAAATAGTGATTTTGGCCATTAAAAATTTCGCTAATAACAATATTTTTTGATACAAGTGAGTGTACCAGCTCCGATCCATCTAAATATTAATTCAAAATGTTCTATTTATAAATGAAACAAACTAATACACATGTGCTTTAAGAAAATGGGGGATAACCTGGTAACACGGATATTTTATTTAATTTTTTTTGGTCTAACATCTGTACCCATTCTAATTCACTTGAAACTTTAACTAAATTCAAATTTAAACCTAATTTTATTAAAAAAAATAATAATAAGTGCCTTCTCTATCTGGGTGTTATATACCTGGCAGGACGCTTAAAATTTCTTGATCTTCTATGCTACTATGTGTATAGGTCATCGTTAAAAAAATGTTATAATTGATTTAAATAATAATTATAATGTTAGTAATTTATAAAGACAGTAACTCGTTTAAAATTATCTTAGAAAGATTTTAATCATATTTTTAACATAAAATATTATTTTTTTTAGTTGAATTAATGTTTAAACTTTAATTTAATTATATTTTAAAGAAGTGAATAAATGGGTTATTAGAATAATTTAAAAATTTAAAAAAATAGTAATGTTACAAATATGATTAAAATTTTCTCAAGATTACTCTGAATTGTTTTTATAAATTATTATTATTATTATTTAAATCGATAATAAAAGTATTCAAACAATGAGCTATACACATAGTAGCATAGAAGATCAAGAAATGTTAAGCGTCCTGCCAGGTATATAACACCCAGATAAAGGACGCACCTATTTTTTTTGTCAATAAAATAAAGTTCAAATTTTATTTTAGTTAAAGTTTCAAGTGGATAGAAATGAGTAGAATTTTTGGACCCAAAAAAAAAAAAATAAAATATCCGTGCACCAGGTGCATCCCCATTGCCTCAAGTGTATTAGTTTGTATATTCAATAACTAGAACATTTTAAATTTATTTTTAGATGGTTTGAAGCTTTTATACTTGTACCAAAAAAATATTATATTGTTATTTCGTAACTCTTTTAGTTTTTAGGAGAATTGCGTTTTCATTTTAACTTATATCGTAAATATCTTAAAAACTATAAAAGCTTTAAAAATGTTATATATAAAAAGTGACATACTTTTTTTAATCATTATTTTTGATTCTGTACTTTTTTTTCTAAAACCAATAGTTTTCGAGTTATATTAAGAGACCAATTTTTAACGTTTTTTTTAAGTAAAAAAATTTAATTAGAACCCACTGAGCTTAGGCAGTAGTGCGGCTTTGAATTGACAACAGTTCGTAGTAAAAAAAAAATTTCATGCTTATCTCTTTTCTGCAGTGGCCTTCCGAACTACAGGCTGTGTAAACAATTATAATAATTTTTTATTTGGACAACGCTTGAAATAGAAATAGAAAATTATTATTATTAAAAAAAAGTTTAACCTCTAATAAGTATATGTATTTCCTTAGGTTACAGTTTTGGTTTATTTATTTTTGTGTTGATTGTTATTTAGCATAAGTTAATTTATTTACATTACAATTTTCAGCAATATGATACTTATTTCTTCAGTTTTACAATTGATTTGTTTATGATAGACCTGTACTAATACAATTAATAATTGTATGATATACCATTGTCCAATTTAATTTTTTAGTAATGTGTGTAGTTTGTTTTGTTTTCTAAAATTCTAGTAAATTTAATAAGTTTGGAATCAAAAATAATTTTTCAAGCTTGGACATTTAGGTAATTACAAGAATTTTTTATGTAATATGGTTCCTAACATATGATTGTTAAAGAATTCCGTGACTAACAGCCGTAGTAGTAAATTTAAGCAAACTTTATGTTTCATAACACTTTGTTGACTAAAAATAAATGTAATAATTGGAAATAACGAAAAATACATTAAAACTTTGGCTTTGTTTTATTGCATTGTTCTATAAATTTTCGTAAATTAAACTGCATCAATTTTAGTTATACTAAATGAATATATATTTTAATGGCTTTAAATTAGGAGTGAGGAAAAATTATTTCTTTACGCCTAGTTGTTTGACCATAAAAAGAAATAATTAAAAAAGGTGCAGGCCTTTTAAACTCCGGAAATCGAAAACATGAAAAAGATACTTTTTTACTTGTCGTTGACAGCAAAAAGGTAAAAAGAAAATACAATTGTACCCGCTGTTATAAGAGACAAGTAAGAATTTTTTCTCCTGCTTAGAAAAGGTTAACTGTCCTATACAGTAACAATTAGAAAGGTCACCTATTTTAACCTGTATTAAAAAGTAATTATAGCTACAAAAACCACTATTAAAAGATCGATTTTTCTAGAAGCATTGGTAGGTACAGCTGTAATTTACTTATTTCCCTTATATTATAAACATAAAAAATAGGTAGCAAAGGTTAACGTTTCTTAACCCATTATTTTAGGTACTCGCAAGTCCCCCTGGACAAATGTTTTCCTTTTTCTATCTTTTATATGATTATTCCCAAATGCTATTCTTTGCAGTGCAGATGGCAACTACGAAGTCACCTTGATGACGAAAGCCACAGTCTACAGTAGCGGCCTTGTCGTATGGCAGCCACCAGCAGTCTACAAAAGCTCGTGTGCGATAGACGTAGAATTTTTTCCTTATGACACTCAAACGTGTGTGCTAAAATTGGGCAGTTGGACATATGATGGGTTCAAGGTTCGAATCCCGCCAACGGTGGTGTTTTCTTTTTTCAGATATCGTTGTTGTACATTTATGCTAAGTTGTTTATTTAAGATGTTTATTTTTGAAAGGTTTGACGTTACTAAACAAAATTAGGTCGGGAATGTTTTGGGGCAAAAAGAATTAAATAAACAGTCTGTCTAAAAATTAGATCCCAACTAAGACCGGGAGGCATAGATGACCGGGAGATCAGCAGTCTGTTAAAGACAAATGTTTAGTTAAAGTAAAAGAGTTTTTTTGGCAGCTTAAAAAAAATTGAAGAAGAGTTTTTTACGGATAGAAGTTCATTCTACTGTAGAAAATAGCATAAATATATCTAAGAGAATTTAGATATACAGTGTGTTTAAAAAAGACGCGAAAATATTTAAGAGTGTGATTTCTTAGGTCACATTAAGAAACAAAATTCAATAAACATAGGCCCGAAAATTTATTGCTTATAAGTTACTAGGTGTTAATTTTTTTAAAAAAGGAGTTTTAAATAATAATTATAACTACTATTGGCTGATTTTTTTTTAAATTTGGTAGAGTTTGTTATAGTAATAATGGACCCAAACTAAAATAAAATTATTGGCGTTAGGAGGTCAAATTAAATTATTGACACACCTTCTATAAAAATATTTCAAAATTCTTTTAGGGTTTTCGTAACGTCAAACTATTTTTAGTAAAAACGAGGTTTAGATTTGTCAATGCCAAATTTTATATTGTTAATATTATAAGTGTTTAGTGTGTTATATTATTTATTAATTCTCCCTGTATATACAGACTGTACACAAAGTTGGGAAAGGTATAAAATTTAATGCTTACCATTAAACATTAAAATGATTTCTAAAACAATATAATAATAATAAAGAACTAAACTTAAAATATTTTTATTTGTTGTTACAAAATTAGTCACACATTTTTCATTGCATGTTTTTATTTTTGCCATATTTCATATTTGCTAGGCTTATAATAAATAATTATGTTATAACCAATGGAAACACCCCTTTAGGAATAAGCAGATTTATCTTGTAAAGAAAAAGTTATTTGTTGCTGAAATTATTTTAAATGCATTCTTATTACCTAAAATAAAAGTATAATAAAGACCTCAGCAGTTTTAAGTTTACCTTTTAATATTTGTGTATGTACTTTAAATATCATTTTCTTACACTATTTTTTATTAAAGGGTTCATGCCTATTTTTACCTTGCATTTTTAACAGCCTTTATCTGCAATTTTGAAACTTAAAACACAACAATTCTTTTTTAATTATATTATTTTTTTTAGAAATCGTCTTTTTTAATTTTTATTTACCTATTTTAATTTTGCCAATAAACCAGAAAATTAAAAATCAATTAAATTTTTTGCATGTATGTAAGTAAGTCTATGTAAACTTTTAATCGCATGTCTCCTAGTTTTTGTTTAGCCTAGAAAAAAATTCAGGTACATATAAATGTTAATAATATGCGTAATTTTAGTTTTATGCCTTTATCTGTATAATTTGTTCGGAAGTCTTATTTAGTAAATAATAATTTAAATATCGTATTTAAAATCATTTGAAACAAGCACGTCGTTTTTTAAGCAGCATTCACAATATTAGGATGTTAGTGAATTTAAAATAGTATTATTTTGTCAGGACTTTATAGTTCTAAAAAAAGCAATTTAAAAAATTTAAAAAATAAATAAATAAAAATAATATGCCACTTGGCACCCGCCGTACTTAGATCTTAGGCTTTGTACAAGTGTCTTTTTATTTATTTCCTTCTTCTATTCTACACATTTTTGTTCAATTATTCTCCCGCTTAAATCCCTAAACACTTCATTTTCCACAAGCATACTTTTTAATTATTTGAACAAACTAATTAAGTAATTAACTTTAATTAAAAAGGATATAAAAGGTGTTTTCTCAGGACATTATGTTAAGCACTTAAAACTACTTACATTTTAAATTACCTCATCAAATCTTTATATGTGGTAAATTTTAACAATACAGATTTTAATAACTTTATAATAAATCTGTGTATGTATATTTTTTTGGTGCATGAATTCTTTTAAGCCTAAAAGAGCAGCTGCTATTTCATTGTATATTTTTGTGCTTTATTCCTTTTGGGCTCAAATAAGCAACTGCTGCAGATACCATTTTAAGGAATTCATGATGTCTAGGTTAAGTTTAAAAATAACCAAACATAATAAATAATTGTGCACTCTACAAAACCTAGCAGCTAATAATTGTAAGATGAGAATCATAAATTTTCTTGCAGTAGGAAATTTATTTGTGTCTTCAAAGCACTATATTGAAAAATATTTTTGATGCAGTATACCTTTAGTAATTAAGGCCACATTTAAGGTATATATTTATTTTTACGATAGATTTGGAAACATACAGTGCTTAGACCACGTGCAGCTGTATATCGTTAATCCCATCTGGATGATATTACCAAGACATTAGAAAAAGTAGTTCAATTAGTAGTAACGGCTCTACTGCATTGGCTTGAAAGTGCCGTGAAATGCAATATCTGCAGATTTCGGTACTTGGACAAGGTTAACAGAACTAGGAAAAATGGAAAACATCTAAAAAACACAGCCTCCTTGTACTTAGGACTCGCACCAGTACAGTAAGAGACAGTTTAATAATACTGGATCATAGATTTGCTTTAAGGGGGTTACACAGTTGGGACACTCTGGGATAAAGAAGCGAACAAACAAGAAAGTTCGGGGTTTTTTAGATGGACTACACGGGGATTCGGAATAGCGACACTTTTAATAGGAAAGAATTTCTACTAATTAATTTTATCACGCAAAAGCCATAAAAGTATCTATAAATGGTGATATATTATATAACAAGCTAGTATAGTGAAGGGCTAAACTCATATATTGGAACTTATTTTATGGTAATAAGATACAAAATAATTAAAGAAAAAAAAATAAAATTAAACATAAAAAGAAATAAAAGTTAAAAATTAACCCAAAGAAGCGCAATTTCTTAACTTTACTATATAACAAAAGAAAATCTAGCCAATATGTTAATTTTGCTAAGCGAACTTTAGCAAAAACAATCAAATGCAAAACAGTACATCTAAGGAAGCTTTTGCTGTGGTTACATGTTTTCATATGTTATTACCATACTTGTTAAATGTAAATATTTACGCTTGCTATTATCGGTTAAAAATAAAAGAGTATATTTGATGTATAACTAAAGATATTTAAATGTTTAACTTACTACTAACTTAAATAAAATAAATTTAAAATTAAAATCATTTTTAAATCTGTTATTGGTTTAAAAAAGATTCGGTTTGATTTTTTAAATGTATCTATTTATTATTAAACTTGTAGGTCTCTATGAGTATACAACATCCAATATTATAATTTTTTTAAAACTAGTAACATACATGGGTGACAGTGGGTGCAAGGGGGTCACTTGCACCCCACTGACAGAAAAGAAATACACAAAAGATTGTGATTTTTTTTATAAGGTTGCTGTTTGAAATTAATTTTAGGACGTCTAGGTTGCTGTCGCAATTTATTCAATACCTTGTTAAAAAATCTGGTGTCCCCCTCTAGTCTTTTCCTGGGAACACTGAGCATGCACACGCCGGTTAGCCTCGTGTCTTTCATTGTTGATCGATCCCACGTCTTAAAACATCGTAACGTGTTGTATCTAGATACGTTTAATGCTACATATGATTGCTAAATAGTTAAACCAATTTTAATTGCCTCCCATAGCTCTGGATAAAACTAGGTGTCCTAAGCAATCAAATCTGCGTTTTTACAACAAATTAATTTAAAGTGGCATTATTTGCTTTATTTCTTTTTAAGATCGTGTAGTGGAAGTGGCCCAAAGAAAGTGGGAGAAGCCAAAAGTGAAAAAAGGGAGGGGTGACACAAGTGGCATATTACCTACTCGCGTGGTAGCCTCGGCAATTTGTTCTTAATCGATGCAGCAAAACCATGTGCTACATTAAGAGAAGTTTTTTAAAGTCTGGCATTTTAAATAGGAATAGGAAATAAAAAATCTTCCAAGCGACAAATAAAGAAAACAGAGGATGAAAAGAAAATGTTCTGGATGATGATACAAAGCTGGCTATTTGCCAAAAAATGCACAGTCATTTTTTTTAATGAACTTTCTGAAAAATAAATACAAAATGATAAAGATATGCCACCAATTTTACGAAGAGTAAGTAAGCTTCATGTGCACCTTAAGAGAATTAAACTTCCACATTCAAAAAGGCAAAAATTATTAAATGAGCACAACTTGGCAAACTGAAGATTTTACAGTAAAATTATTTACCAGAATTTAAAAATTAAAAATGCACGTCAAAAGTTTTTAAAACGATTTTTAACTTTTAGGTTTAAATGCTTATTCGGGTAACTATCGGCGTTTAATCTTCACATATATGGAAAGTAATTCAGGTTTTTAAAAGATGGATTAAATTATCTGAATCCCGAAAAACTGATAATTACCATAAGGACATGAACGCTGAAGTTTTTAATGATTGGTTTTGGTCTATACTGTCCATAAAGTCTGATTTAGTAGTACTCATGACCACGCGCCATATCAATAATAATAAAACCAAAAACTAAAAGTATAGAATTTTTTATCTTTATTTTTAAGAGTAATAGTTTTACTTTTTACACTAATTATTTTTATTTGTACGCCGATAAAATTCAAATTATTCTATTCTTTTCATATAAACGTGGATTTAGTAGTTGACCCACGGTCAGTGCTGACATTGGTCGAACCTAGCTATATCAACGAAAATAAAATTCAGTGAACCTAAAGACAAATTTCGCACTCTTTACCAGCGATCATCCACTTACTAGCTTTTCAACGAAAAAAAAATTATCTACATGAACCCCAAAGACTACTACGCACTCTTTGAGCTGTCATAAATTACGCTATAAAAGAAAATATATAATCATCTACAGTGCAACCTAAAGAAATACCCCTCTTTACTGTAGCGATCATCACTTACTAGCTATATCAACAAAATATATAATCATCTACAGTGCAGACCTGAAAGACTACTACGCATTCTTATGTAGCTGATCATACACTTACTAGCTATATCAACGAAAATATATAATCATCTACAGTGCAGACCTGAAAGACTACTACGCACTCTTTACTGTAGCTGATCATACACTTACTAGCTATATCAACCAAAATATATAATCATCTACAGTGCAGTCCTGAAAGACTACTACGCACTCTTCACTGTAGCTGATCATACACTTTTAGTTTTATCAACGAAAATATATAATATCTACAGTGCAGTCCTGAAAGACTACTACGCACTCTTCACTGTAGCTGATCATACACTTACTAGCTATATCAACGAAAATATATAATCATCTACAGTGCAGTCCTGTAAGACTACTACGCACTCTTCACTGTAGCTGATCATACACTTACTAGCTTATAACGAAAATATATAATCATCTACAGTGCAGACCTGAAAGACTACTACGCACTCTTTTACTGTAGCTGATCATACACTTACTAGCTATATCAACGAAAATATATAATGATCTACAGTGCAGTCCTGTAAGACTACTACGCACTCTTCACTGTAGCTGATCATACACTTACTAGCTTTATCAACAAAAATATATAATCAACTACAGTGCAGTCCTGAAAGACTACTACTCACTTTTCACTGTAGCTGATCATACACTTACTAGCTATATCAACGAAATAATATAATCATCTACAGTGCGGACCTGAAAGACTACTACGCACTCTTTACTGTAGCTGATCATACAGTTACTAGCTATATCAACGAAAATATATGATCATCTACAGTGCAGACCTGAAGAACTACTACCATCTTTTACTGTAGCTGATCATACACTTACTAGCTATATCAACGAAAATATATAATCATCTACAGTGCAGACCTGAAAGACTACTACGCACTCTTTACTGTAGCTGATCATACACTTACTAGCTATATCAACGAAAATATATAATCATCTACAGTGCAGACCTGAAAGACTACTACGCACTCTTTACTGTAGCTGATCATACACTTACTAGCTATATCAACGAAATATAATCATCTACAGTGCAGACCTGAAAGACTACTAGCCTTTACTGTACTATCATACACTTACTAGCTATATCAACGAAAATATATAATATCTACAGTGCAGACTGAAAGACTACTACGCACTCTTTACTGTACTGATCATACACTTACTAGCTATATCAACGAAATATATAATCATCTACAGTGCAGACCTGAAAGACTACTACGCACTTTACTGTAGCTGATCATCACTTACATAACGAAAAATATTTCTACGTAGACCTGAAGACACACCACTCTTACTATATATCACTTACATTGTTTATGTTTGACCGATGTCGCTGGTGACAAATCCACAAAGAACCAATAAATAATACTCAATTTTTTTAATTCTTCTATGTGGCTTTTTTGCAACGTGAAAAAAATTTAAATAACTTTTTATAAATCTCTCCGAAAACCACTTAAAATAAATTCCAAAAAAAAAATGACATCGTTAAATTTTCCACTTATTATGAAAAGAAAATTAAATTATTATTCTGTTAAAATGGTAAATATCCTTTCTTCCGGTATTTTGTTTAATTATTCAGATTCAGTAATTAAGGACTTCATTTTAATTTCAAAGAGATAAAGGTGTTTGCTCAGGATATTCAATTAAGTACTTAAAACTGCTTACACAACTTAGCTAAATTAATAAATACCTTTTCACTAAGCGTGGAATGAAAAAGGATACTTGTAGTAATGTAAAAACGTAAAAAAAAATAATTGGTACTAAAAATTTAATAATAAAATCATATCAAAACATTTAAAAGATCTAGAACACTTATTTATATTGTTCCATAACTTCGGATAATTTCTTTATTACTATTTTTACTTTTTAAACAATCTGTTTGTATAGTACGGACTTAACTGAACTGTAAGAAGTTTAAGCTATTTAATTTAGTTTAACACTTTTTTTGAATAAATTATCTGAATTTTTCTTCATTCCGACGACACTTTTAAAGAGTCCCTTAAGGCCTAAGTTATTCATTTGCCCCTTTTTTGTATCTTGTATTAAAATATTTTTTTTATTTTTTTAAAGGTGGTAAAACTTTTCGCAATGTTTGGTTGCAATTCGAACTCCCATACTGTTCAATTGAAGACAGTGATAGTAAATCAGTTACCATACTTTTGTTACATTATCTGTCTTGAAAAAAGACTATCCAATGTATGCTTTGCAAGTATTTAATTCGATAAAAGGTGGTTTGTGCTTATAAAGGATTGAGCAACTAATTAGCTGCATTGAACGTATTACCTTTTAAGTCAAAATTATGTATTTGCAATATCTCTACTTTGGCAGTTTTTATATTTTCTAATATATTCCGTGTCAATTATTATTAACTTTGAGATTTGTTTAAAGAACCACCACTGTATTAAATTCTAATATTCCCTTTTTTACAGCTTAATCTGCAAGACTTCGTGTTTAGGGTTCCCCATAACAGACTACCCATTTTTATAGCTCAATAAAATTGTTTAAACCGATTAAAACAAATATTTTATCCCACGTATTTACAATCTACTTTTTGTGATTGACTGTAACATACGACTTCTAACTTTTAAAAATTACGTCTCTTTCACTGCCATCAGCTTCAATGCACTTTTCAAGATTAGACAAAAAATTATTTAGGACACGATGAAGCAAAACCTGATCCATTCACCGGACTTCTTTAGACATTGGAATTTTGAATTCTAGTATGTTTTCTGGACGAGTTGCAAAAAATTTTGCTTTTAAATAGCTCCACAGAAAGAAGTCCGGGATCTCAAAGGCCAATTTAAATTCCCAAATCGTCATTTATAAAACTCTTTTCGCATAACTCTAGAGGTATGTGCTGTTGCTTCATCCTGCTGGAATAATAACGTATTATTTAGTTATTTCCTTCTTTTTAAACCAGGAATAAAAAACGTATCTAGCATATATACCGGGTGTTCCACTAAGAGAGGTAGTCGGCTATATCTCAGAAACTACTAATGGTATAACTATCGGGAAAATTTTTTTTAGATAAAAGTGACCAAGAGAAATTGCTGGAAATTATTTTCAAGTCTGTGGGATGGCCGCTAGGGGGCGTAAGGGTAACAACAAAACATAAAAATATACATTTCTCAAAAAAATATCAAATAAAGTGTATCAATAAGTGGTACTATTTTATTCTTTAATGTTTTCTAAACAAAGAGGCTTCAGGTGTAATTTTTGTCAGTTTTAAATTAAAGTGGTGGGGAAGGTTAAAGTTTAATTTAGAAAAGTGCTAATAACTCCGGTTTGCTTTAACCGAATTTAGTAAACTTGGTCTCGTTAGAAGTGCATTTTAAGCATTATTTTCAGGTGTATAAACTATTGCTACACTCATCTCATAAACGCCGCTAGAGGGCGTCAAGGTAAAAACTAACCTATTTTACGAATTTTTTTGAAAATTTTAAATACAATGATATATACCCTTTTACATATTTAGATTAAGAAAAAAAATCCCAACGAAATAGCGAAAACCGCAATTAAATATCTTTTTTCAAACCGAATATATTAGCAAAAATATAAATACGACATAGAGACGTAACGCATTTAACGACACAATGTTTTCTACCTAGGCCGATTTCTTTAGGCAAAAATTAAATTTATAAATTTTTACAAATCTAATTACATACTGCATGGTTTTTACTAATTTTAACCCATTTAACGATATTAGACAACATTAGATAATTACCAACCTAAAACTGTAATAATCCATTGAGCGTGGTCCTTATCAAGTTAGCTTGAAAACAAGATGCTGAATGTCAAAAATCCAACAATTTTTATTTCAAAATATTATTTTAGTGTTGTGCTATTGTGTTCTTTAAAAATATTATTTTTAGTGTTGTGCTATTGTGTTCTTTAAAAATGCCTTTGTTGCTTGAGGGATTAAACTCTACATAAGCAAAAACGTTGATGAAATTTTCCCAGTTCTACGGCGTCTGCGGTGTAAGGGGCGAAGAACACTTCCCGTGGTACGAAAGCGATTTGCTTAAACAAGTTAACATTCTGCTGCGCTGCCGTACCGGCCTCTAAGGATATCTCAATACATACAGCCTTGCAGCTATTGTCGCATTTTGCAGACACTCAAAATAAATAGCAATAATATCAACTGCTTCTTCAAGCAATAAAGGCATCTTTTAAAAAAAAGCACAACACTAAAAATTATATTTTGAAAAAAAAATTTTTTGGTTTTTTGACATTTTAGCATCCTTTATTTTCAAAGTTAACTTGATAAGGACCACGCTGAGGGATTTTTAAATTAAGGTTGGTAATTATCTAATGTTGTATAATATCTTTTGGGAAATTAGTAAAAATTACGTAGTATGTCATTAGATTTTGAAAAAATGTTAAATTTAATTTTACCTAAAAAATCGGCCTAGTAGAAAACATCGTTCCTTAAATGCGTTACGCCTATGTAGTATTTATTTTTTTGGAATATATTCGGTTTGAAAGAGATATTAAATTGTGGTTTTCGCCGTTTTGTTAATTTTTTTCTCTATCAAAATTTTAAAAAAAGGTATATATCATTGTAAAATTTTTAAAAAAATTGTTGGTTTTTTCCCTTGACGCCCTTAGCGGCGTTTGTGAGATGAGTAGCAATAGTTTTTTCACTTGAAAATAATGTTTATTGAAATTTTAGAATTTTTTTGAAAAATGAATTTTTATTTTTGAGTTACATTTTTATTTGGAATTTCGATTTTTTTTTTTGAAAATATAATTTTACCAATAAAAGTGTTTCAGGCATGCTACAAGGAATACTTAAGGTATACAGGCCCCAAAGGAAACGATTTGATGAAAAATATCCCCAAAAAAGGACAGAAGTAGTGGACGATTTTGGGGAAAAATATTTGGGGGTGGCTGAGTGCACAAGGACTTGGTGGTATTTTATCAAAGGAAGGTTAATAAATAGACAACAGAATTTTGTTTCCCCTCTGTACTGGATCGATTTGGACAGAAATTTTATCTTTCAACATGATAAATGTCCCTTTCCCCTGCCCGGCAAGTCGATTAATGAATGGAAGAGCAGCTATCAGGGTTTTTACCGTGGCCCGCACTAGTCCGGATTTAAATGTTATGGAAAATGTGGGCTTATTAGTTAAAAAAACGAACTTAAGGAGAAAATTTTAGAGGCGTGGAATGAGTTACAAGGAAATCCAAAATAAGTCTGGGCTTTGGTCCATTCGATGCCTGGAAGGCTATACTCGTAACGCTTAAACGTCACCGTTAGAAGGCGGTTATTCAAAAAAATATGGACCAACAATGCTAAATAATTCTACTGCATACAAAGCAATAACTTTTGAATTATGAAGATTGATTGTAATAATTTCTTAAGGATTTTCGTGTGACCAATACCCAATATGCTGTTTATGAACCATGCCATTCAAATAAAAAATTGCCTCGTCACTCATTAAAAGATTGTGGATGTCTTCTTAAAGCTAAATTTGCACGCAATACCTCTATTGAGTTAGTTCTTATGTAAGTTTCTACGCAAAAAACTCGTTGTTATATTAAATAATCCAAAAGGATTCAAACTAAACATTAAATTATCTGTCAAAACCCAATGACGATTTTTTTGTGAAAATCAATTTTATCCTAGTTTTCTGATCAACCCATACTCAATTAATAATATATTGATTAAAATACCAAATGCTATTGAGAATAATATGGAAAAAATTTCAATGACTTATATCCTTAATAACGGGTAACCATACCATCTATAGATACTATTAAATACATAGTAAGAAAGTTTATTGAACGAAAAAGCTTTAAAATGAAAAGGACTGCAGCAAGAAATGAAAACAAAATTCTGAATATCCTCGTTTTTTCAGGATAATTATTATACTTTTTCTAAAAATCAATCTCGGATGCGCATCTGAACTTAATAAAACAGATTATAAAATTTATTTAACCTTAAAATTTTACAAATTTTATCCTTACAAATGTATGTTCGTTTGGAATCTTCCTTAAAAAAAATGCAGGAGTGCCTAAGTATGCATTGGACATGGGTAGGCTTATGTAGCAGGATCCAAAGTTTTTAAACAAAATTCTATTCACCGAAAAGTCTTCCTTTACTTTAGCAGTAATGTTTAATCACAAAAATAAACATTATTGGTCCAGAGAAAACCCTCACCAAATTCAGCAACATAACAATTTTATTGTTTCCATGGCTTTCTTGATACCAATATTAAACTTTTTTTTGTAATTTTTTAATAATTTAACCTAAAATATCTCAAAAATGGTTCATCCAAATATCATCAATGTATATATATTTTGAAATAAGAAAAAAAAGATCTTTCGATGTAGCGCATAATATGCAGGGTGTTTCATTTAAAAAAGTTGAAGTTGTCCATATTTTTCCATTTTATTATTGCGATATTTTTTTGCTGATAATTTCAAAAGATAATATGGAAAAAATCCTATAATTTTTATAAAAAACATTTTTTTCTGTCTTCAAAAATAAAGGCCTCAGAAGCCACGTAAATATAATCAAAGACCCTGTACCTACCAATTCCCTGCGTAAAAATTACGTTTTTTTATTCTACCTTATTTGGGGTTTTATTTGTAATTAAAAAATTATTTTACTTACAACAAAATTAAGCTGAATATCTGTTTTAAGAACACAAATTATTATGTTTTAAAAGAGCACTTTTTTATTTTGCTTGAAGAATAAAAGTCTATAATTATAAAAAAAGAAACAGCTACATTTGAGTTTAAATAAGTTGCTCAAAATGTTGTACTCTAGTTTCTACACAAGCCTCACTTCGACGAACCCAGTTTTCGCGAACTTTTAACACTCTCCTGTTCTGATGTAGCTGTTGTGGAAATCTTTCACGGTAAATTTGAGCTGTTAAATTAGCATTTTGGTTTGCCTTGCCGTAAATTAACAACATATCAGCATGTTCCCGATTTAAACATTTTGAACTGCAACGGATAAAAATATCGCGACTTGACGGACTCCACTCCACGGGTAGCGCTGTTACCAATGGTTTTTATATTCTTAACTGGGGAAAACTTCATTATTTTTATATTTGTAGACTAAAACATTTATAACTTTGTTTATTTTATTAGCAAATGAATCTACCGATGAGCGATAAGACAAAAGTTGCCTATTGTTAAACTTTTCAGAAATAATTGCGAGAACAGTTCCAAACCAAAAGTACCAAATTTTGATATGGTTTAGACAAAGATCTGTCAAGTTTTAACACATATGTCATATGGACTTTTTGACTTGTTTTGAGCTCAACTATCGCCCATTAAAATCGTGAGCATCATAGTTTTTACACCTTGTATACTGGATGCATGCCTTAAGAGGAACACATTGTTGAAGAAAATTTTAATTTTGAAATTGGCGAAAAAAGTTAAGTCTTTGGTATCCCCCAGAAAAAAAAATCTAAGTTTTTAATGCGAATTCTCTATTAGTCTCTCTTTTGTGAGTTTAATCAAATGTTATCGCCAAATCCCAAATTTTGCGTAATTATCTATGTTTTTCTAAAAACCAACTAGCCAGTTAGAATATTTTTACTAAACAATTTTCCTATGCAAATATTTCAAATCCCTCTAATTTGAGAAAGAGATTTGACGATAAAATTTGGCAGAGTCACGAAAAAAATATCGAGAATTTGCTTTTGAGTCCGATTTTACCCTGCACTCAAAAAATCAACTTCTTTTCGCAAATTTCAAAATATTTTTTTTCCAATGTGTTTCTCTTAAGGCCAATAGCATGTGGTATTTATTTGGTGTAAGTACCATTTTTAGTTTTTAGATTAAAATTTTTAAAAATCCTACAGCCGCCACTGTCTATTTGAAAATTTTAGATAAAAAACACTGTAGATATCACTTTCGATCACACAATAGAACTTGTTTAAATTAAAAAGATTTTGTTGAAAAAACTACTAGACGTTTCGTGAATGTTTGAAGTCGAGTAAGAGGTATTTTATTAAGTTTGGAGGAGAACAAAAAAGCTCTAAAGGTATCAGGTTCCATACTCTAGACATTCGGGAAATGACGCACAAATAAAGTGGAAAGTTCAAGTCTTTTCCATGGACTGAAAAGAGTGGTATTAAAGTGGCACTTCATGTTGCTTTGTTGGAACCTGCTAAAAAGGAGTTACATAAGCTAATTCTTCGAAGCAGAAACCATAAAAATAACTATAAAAGAGGAAAAGATCCCCTACAGCTAGTCGGTCGGCGAAAAATGCTTTCTTGTAGGAGTGGGGTCATTAATCAAGCAAATAGCTTTTCTTTGAAGGAAATCAGGAATAGTAAGAGATGTGGGAACACCATTCAGCCAGGATAAAAACAATACTCCATCAGAGCCTGATTTAGAAAATATACAGAATAACCAAATTAGAAAGGGAAAAATACTTTCTGACTCGAAATAGAATTATATTTTTTTGAATCTTTTGTGACTGGGAGTATAATGTATTTCTGTCATTTAAGGTAATTTTTGAAAATACCGCCAGCAAGGTGGTCGCTTATAAGTAAATGTAAATAGGTACAAACTTCTTTAAGACAGCGAAAACGATTGTGTCTTTGAGGCATTAAACTTAATCAGATTTTTGGTGCCCCAATCCAATATTAATTAAAGGTTCTGTTAAAAAAATATCTAATGAGAAATGTGGCTGAGTACACGTACTGAAAAATGCGGAAGACTAGGTATAAACGTGTATATTAAAAAATAAATATGATAGGAGAGCGGTTTCAGCTATTATGCTACTTGTCAAACAAATGGTCTAAGGGCCGTATTTATAGTCGATACTCAAGTAGATTCTTAAGAGTGCCTCATTTAAGGTAACCTCAACCCTTAGTTTTGGTTTTCGTTTTATAGTTGCTTTTTATACCGCACTTGAGTAAGGAAACTCTTAAGTATTGATACATCTGGCAACAACGAATTTTCTGTCAAAAATGTTGACATTCCTTGAATTTTATAAGTTTATAGGTCGTGCGGGTTTGTGAAAATTTGTTTTTATTTCGTTTAATTTTAAAAATCTGGGGCCTGTTTTATAGAAATATTGTTTTAGAACTATTAGTATAATTATTAGTTATTACTTAGTTCAAATAAAATACTTATAAAAGCCATATTTTCTCATAAAAATGGCTCTTCTATTTTATTTTATTTTTGATTAACGGTTAAAAATGGCTCAAAATAGAAAGTTTTACTCTAAAAGGGAGAAGTTAATACTACTGAGTCTAGTTGAACGTTACAAAGGAGTTATAGAATGTAATAAAAAATGAAACAATAATTAAAAAGGCAGGAGACATGAGAAAAAATTCTTCTGTATAAAAGTCAAACGGTTTTTGGGAATTCTCTGAACAATAACTTCTTCCTTAACTACTCTATTAATAAAGTCGAAAAAATCGTTTAAATCCATGTTATTATTCACATAATAATGTATTCTAACACAAGAAGTAAAATCAAACAAACTTGAAATTCTAACCTTAAAGACTAAGGCTAAGGGTTACTTAAGTAATGAGGGAGTCTCAAGTGTCGACTATAAATATGGCCCTAAACAAATGGTTCCCACAGATGCGAAACAAATAACATTAAAAATTAATAAAGACCAAAAAAACATTGGTCTTAATATTTTAACAAAAGTTACATTTTAATTTAAAAACTTAAGGTTTGAGAAGTTAAAACCCCTTTTTTTTAGAAGCAAGAACATTTTTAAATTAAAATGTTACTTTTGTTAAAATTTCAAGTACAATTTTTTTCTTGTCTAATAATCTAAGGGTTTTGTAATAACCTAAAAAAACAAATCTTACTGTGTAAAGTAATAATTTGATATCTTTTCTAATACGACCCCGCATTTTCACGTCTTACATATAATTGGGGGAAAATAAAAAGCCGCTTTGCTAACCAGAACTAACCACGACCGACTAGAAGTTAGGGCTTTTGAATTTGTCTAAATTATCCCTACATAGAAGTTATTAAAAATAAAAAACAAATAAAATTTTTAATATGGTAGAAGTTATAAATTTTTTTAAAGGTGTAATTATATATTTCGCGGGGTTTTTCTAATACGCTGTTAAAATTTTGTTAACTTCTATGTAGGGATAATTTAGTAAAATTCAAAAGCCCTAAGTTCTAGTCGGACATGGTTAGTTCTGGTTAGCAAAGCAGCTTCTTATTTTCCCCAATTATATTTCAGACATGAAAATGCGGGGACGTATTAAAAACAACCCCAAATTATTGCATTAAAACGTAATTTTTTAGCCGAGTCCCTGCATAATAAAGCATGTTTCATGTGTCAACACTGTCAAGAAGCTCGTAAGCCAAAATATCCGGGATTTATTTAGACGCTAGTTAATTTTTGATGTAATTTATTTGGCATTTGTGGAAGCTGTTTTCTTAGACCTCTTGTTTGACATGTAACATTGATAATGGCTCTTTAGCCGCAAGTGCTTTGCTATGGTATTAAATTTATCATTTATACGTGATTACTTAGTATTCTGCATTTTCCTTATCAAGAGATATCTATCTTATTTTGCGCTTGTTTTTCAAATCACGGACTGAATATTAGAGTAAAGGGAACTATAATCTGCAAAACGACTACAACAAAAAATAATTGTCTCAGTTTTTATGTTTTTTTTTATTATTTTGGCAGGCACACGGTGGCATAGAATAGAATATTTTAAAAAATCTACTATATTATCATACTATTTCAACCTATTCTTAAGAAATAAAACTCAATATGTTACATGTCACAATAACATTAAAGAGTTCTTACCACTAACAATAACTTTATTTAGACTTATCGTCAATAAAAAATAAAAGTACCGGCTGCAAAATCAGATCGTACCAATCGTACAATAAAATGCGTGGGTTCCTTTAATCGATTTTGTTGGAGGTCTCCGGTAGTGTTAGTACTACTATACATTTAAATAGGATATGTAAAATACACATATCAAGACTGGAAATTATAATAGCATTATGCGAAATATTATTTAAATATAGATGTATAAAAGAAAAGTTATTGTTCCCAATACCATACATAGTGACCCAATATAGTACAGTGTCAAAAATCTTTTTCAGTTGTTTATATGACTACTTTTATTTCCATAACGTCGATCAGATGTAAGTTTCTAATTCAAAACCTTTGGTCACAAATTTCATTCCAGTCATTTATGCCATAAAAAAAATCCAAAGTAATCCGATGAAATTTTCCGGCTTTCAACTTCCAAATTCGTTTTTTGCACATTTGTTACTACTTACGGTACTCATTATTAACTCTATTTTGCAAAGCAAATTAGAAAAAGAGCTCAGAATAAAAAACAACTGCCACAAAACACAAAAAATTGATATTTCCAACCTCAAAATCCAACCAAGTTAAATTAAGTACAAACATGTCACAGTTTGAATTTTATCCTGTCCGTACCATCGTGTTTACCGTCGCGTCGTACGATCGGCTCGAGAAAGTCTAATCCAACAAAACTAGAGGATTGACTTAAAGGACGACATCGGATAAAAATATAAGTTCGAAACATTTACACTGGTCATTTCGGTAAAATCATAAATATAGTCCAAATTATATCCATTTGTAGTTACGTCATCCGGGTAAGAAAACACCTATTTACGCCATATAGATAACAGTATTCAACAAGGGTTCTCCCACCTAAGCAATTTATTTTGTTTTTATTAGGTATCCTCGACCTTACCACAAAAATAATAATACTTACGTTTGTTTAGCTCCCGTTATCGAAATAAATGACTTGCGTGAATTCTCCATGTTTACACTTTTGTTTTTTACGATACTTTATAGAATAAGCAAACTATTGAAACAAGTTCAATCGTGTTCAGTTGCATACATTCTCCCGATCAGTGTTGTTACGTGTGTGAAAAGTTCACAACAGATGGCCAAAGAAAGTTTATCACTGCGTATATCGAAGAGGTTACTTTAAATATTTTAAAATGAGAGTTGCCACTCTAGATAAATCGTGGGTGCAACATGTCTGCTGTACAACTTGCTACAAAAATCTAACCGATTGGTCTCATAAAAAAATTGAGATGCTGGTCATTTGGCGTGAACCAAAAGATCACATTACTGCTATTTTTGTCTCACTGATCTCAAAGGGCAAAACAGGAAAAAGAAACAAACTCCAAAGTATCCCGAGTTCGGTTGACAAACCTGTTTTCCGTTATGAGGATTTGCCAGCGCATTCCTCTCTAGACAATGAGACATCATCAGACAGCCCGGAAGATTCGTCCTCTGATCCGGAGTTTCATGAGTCATCTACTAGCAATGCTCCAGTCCTAGTGAGCCAAGAACGACTCGATGATCTATCCAGAGATCTGAATCTATCGAAAGAAAAGGCCGAACTTTTAGGATCACGACTTAAACAGTGGAATTTGCTCGAACCCCGAGTAGTCATATGTAAATATCGCAAACGTCACAGTTTTGTTCTTGATTTTTTGAAAAAGGAAAGCCTATTGTTTTGTAATGATGTTAACGGCCTGTTGGTTAAATTAGGCCATAAGCATGTTCCTTCTGAATGACGACTTTTCGACTCCTCTAAGACTAGTTTAAAAGCCGTGCTTACATCCATTCCTGTAGCGTACAGTGCTAATTTAAAAGAAACATATAAAGTGATGAGACTTGTTTTAGACAAAATGAATTACAAAGACTTCTAGTGGACCATCTGTGCCGATTTAAAGGTAGTTGCTTTAATTTTAGGGCTCCAAACTGGCTATACCAAAGTCTGCTGTTTCTTGTGTAAATGGGATAGTAGGGATCGGTCAAAACATTACACTCGAGGGCACCGGCCTGAAAAAACAGCTTATATCCCTGGCCAGAAAAATGTAAAAAATATTCCATTAGTCGATCCCAAAAAAATAATATTGCCACATTTACATATAAAGTTGGGATTAATTAAAAACTTCGTTAAGGCCATGGACAAAAATGGTCCTGGGTTGAAATACTTGAAAAATGAATTTCCTTCTCTTAGCGATGCCAATATAAAAGAATTCATATTTATTGGACATGACGTAATGAAACTCATGAAGGATCCAGAGTTTCTGGCAGCATTAAACGACATTGAAAAAGAAGCCTGGTTGTCCTTTGTAGAAGTGACCAAAAATTTTCTTGGCAATTACAAATCTCCGCATATATAAATATCGTCAAAACGATATTAAAAGCTTATCAAAAAAGGGAATGCAAATTGTCCTTAAAAATACACTTTTTGCAATCACATCTTAATTTCTTTTCACAAAATATGGGAGCCGTAAGTGACGAGCACGGAGAGCGATTCCGCCAAGACATCGCGTTATTTGAAAAACGCTACCAAGGCAAAAGCCAAAAGATCTAAGTGATCGGAATCTTTTAAACCATTGTAAATATTATAATTACAAAAAAATATTGTCAAAAACGTCTAAAATGACAAAAAATCAATAAAGAGGGCAAGATTGAAGGTTTTTTCTGGTTCTTGCCATTTTTGATTTTTTCACCAACTTACTGTGATGTAAAAAAAATACTTGACCTTATTATAAATATAATAAAATGGCCTTAAATAAAATTCTGAATTTTCACGAATATGAGAAAAAAAGGCCAATTTTTACCCACCTTCTCTACCTCGTCCCAAAATCCATATTCCACAACAAAAGTACTGCTACGAATTTGTTTCAATGATAGTCAATAGATGATCATCCTGTATTCCGCCATCCACCTTCACTACTGCGCGACTGTCAGTGAAATAAAGATGACACAACACAAAGTGGAATCTTAATATAAATGGATTTAAAACGAGATACTATCAGGAACTATAACGAAGACGTTTTGGCCGAGACCCGATTGATAAACTCGATAAAGTCCTTCATTTTTTGATGAGGATTTCCTGTTTTAGTCGAATTATAAATTCTGGAATCCTAAATAAAAGCTATGTTATGTTTTGGGACATTATGCTAATTATGTTTGGTTTTCGTTTAGGTGTCATGTGTCCGGGACAAGTTGACATCTTTGTTATTGGTTTTTACTTTTACCTTTTAAATTAGGTAGATGGATGTTGAGGTAATTTAAAAAAGGTGTTTGGGTTTTTTTTCCTTGTTCATATAAATTTTTAAATACTTACGTACATTTTGTACGATTAATTACGCTCTTCTGCATTTTGATTTTTTTTGTCTTTATTTTATGTTAATAACTAAAAACTACTTTTAAAGTTACGACTCACGTTGTTTGTTCACCAAAGTTTGATTGATTTTTTAACGGTTCAACTACGGTTGCCAGATATTAGGAAGGTCCATACTATGATTGCTAAATAAACCCTGGATGTTAGGAATAAAGTAAAAAAAATGTGGTACACTAAAAAATGCTTCTTGCGTGCATGTATGCCAAATTTCATTAAAATATTTTAAGTGGTTATTTGTGGTTACTACCCTGTATCTCAAAAGTTAAGACGTTAAGGACATACGTTCATATGAAGTTTTTTTCTTAAAATAAACCCAAAATTGCTTTTCTAAACATTGACGTACAATTAGAAAACACCCTGTATAATGTAAAAAAAAATTACCAACCATGACATTTTATTTCTCGTTAACAGTTGATTTTATCGATGTCAATCATGAATACTTTTTTTAGGGAAGGGTTAAATCTATCCAAAAATAATATGAGCTTTTATCATACAGGGTGGTAAAAAAATGCTATTATTGCGTCAGAGCTATTCCGCCCCTGGCAAACTAAATAAGCCAAGTAATTTAATGTGTTCATTTTAAGAAGACTTATCTATTAACCATCATAATAAAAAATATATTACGATTAGTATTTTAAAAGTTATTAAAAAAAAAACGATTTCCAGAGGCGTCCGTTATGTACCTGTATCTCCTTAGGGGAGGGAGGGTCGTAGCAAAAAGGTTTATGGGAACTCTTCATAATATTTTTAGGTGTTCTATAAGATTCCGAGAGATTGCCCACATATTCTGAGACACCCTGTTTATATATATATATATATATATATATATATATATATATATATATATATATATATATATATATAT